>VMDO01011205.1:0-67985 GCA_007922755.1 Pedetes capensis
GCTTAGTTATATTAAACAAATTCAAACATTTGTTGAATGAATGTATGAATGATGGTATGTATATGCATATTCTAAAATAACAGTAGTATGTATAAACATGCATGGACTAATAGTAAACGAGAGCTCAGAGAGTGGGATATTTGGAAATTTCCATTTTGCTGAGCAATTGAAAAACATGCATATCTTTAATCATTCAGCACCCATTAGCATAACTGTTTTTTATGAGTAAATTGCAGGTGTCTTTCTTTAAAAATAATTTCCTTAAACATGATAAGATTTATTTTTTGGCTCATGTGTTAGGTTGTTACAGTGTTAAAATATCTGGATTAGATCACTTGGAATTCCTAAATTATACTTTAAGCAGCTATCAGCATAATGATATTATCTATTAATAGAGATTCCTACCAGAGTAAAGGTGTCTGCAATTTACGTGAGTCAGAAAACTTGGTCTGATTAGTAGCATCACAACAAACTCAGCATGACTATTGTAATGACTGTACTTCCCATCATTGTAATTATCTCTTAAAACTTTTATTGGGAACATTGATTGCCATTTGCTCACTCATTCACTTTGAGAAAGTGGAATGATGAACAAATGCCAGGAGAGAAATAGTATCTGTGTGGGTTCTGTGTATATATTCAAAAGAAGCTGTTTGTAATGGTTAGGCGAACTATGTGACCTTTCTGGGTTCAAGACAAATGATATCTTTCCTGTTCCTTCTAATTATCAAGATTTTCAGTGAAGATGAATGAGAGATGGCAAATTTTTGAAAAAAATATGGAATGATGATTTGTATTTGAAGAATATTAGGCAACATGTCTCACTTCTCCCCTCCCTGCACCGTGCATCACTTAGATTTACATGTTTGAAGGGAAGGAGGAGTTCTACTTCCTTATAGCTCTTGAGTCTGTCCACTTCTGTCCACTGCCACTGCTAAGTCTATGAGCCAGGCCATACCATCTCTCCT
The DNA here is from genome assembly GCA_007922755.1 of Pedetes capensis. Taxonomy (NCBI): domain Eukaryota; kingdom Metazoa; phylum Chordata; class Mammalia; order Rodentia; family Pedetidae; genus Pedetes; species Pedetes capensis. The sequence continues at coordinate 969 of VMDO01011205.1, forward strand.
GTGGAATAATTCAGTTGCCTCTTAACTTGTCTCCCTGCTGCTGCTGCTGCTGCTGCTGCTGCTGCTGTTGTTGTTGTTGTTGTTAGATGCTGTTGAGTCGGGTCTGACTCATAGTGACCCTATACATAACAGAAGGGAACACTCTCTGACACTATGCCATGCCCAGCACTATTGTTAGTGCCTCTCTGCTATTCATAGGTTTTTCAATGGCATATTGTTTTGGGAGTGGATCGCCAGGTCCTTCTCCTTAGCCTGTAGCACCCAGTATTCCCAAGTAGTCTTCCACTCAAGGGCTAACCAGGCTGACCCTGCTTAGCTTCGGAGATCAGGCAGGATCAGATGCTAGAGTGCTATGGCTGCAGACACTACTATTGTTCTCTCTGATTTGTTCTTTCTCCTGCAGACAAAGGGCCCTTTGCAAACAGCAGATCTGAATCATGTTACTCCGTTGCTTGGAGAACTCTGACTACTCACATTTTTATTATGGGTAAGCATGGGTCAGATAACAAATGGCCTTAATGGCCATGATCACATCATCCTGAAATTGCCTTTAAAAACATTAACACATATTAGTTGTATATATCAATGGGGTTCAGTGCAGTATTTCCATACCTGCATACAGCATAGGTCACATCAAATTACCCCTTTTCCATAACCATTCTTTGCCCACACACCCTTCCCAATCTCTAATAATAACTATTCTGTCTTCCTGTCAACTTTTAAAATTTTTCCACATATGAAATTGCCTCTGGAGCGATCTGTTTTTGCCACTATTCTACAAATCCAGTGAGATCAGCACTAAGTGTATCCTGTTCATCCTTAGCACTTAACATGGAGAGTGACAGCTAGAAATGGCTATGACAAGAGCCATTCTGGTTCCCAATTTTACTTGTTGCTGCCTTTAATTTAGGATGGAGGTAAGTGTTTATTTAGCCCCAGCATCTACTTCTAGCCATTGTTCCATGTTTCCCCTTCATAGGTGGGTTTTCTTTCCAGAGGATATCTCAAAGAACAGGATAACAAGTGAGACTATGGTTCTAATTGACTTTTTCTGAATATAAAAAATGTAAATGTGGGTTAAGGTGTTTAGTTTGTTTCTCCCAGAGCCTAGTGGAAGGACTTCAACCTGATAAAACAAAATTATATTATGTATGTGCGCACATAGGTGAGCATGCCTGTCTTTATGTCTGAATGTATCATGCTGACAGACCCTAGGATGCGTCAGTGTAGGTAGAGATTAACAATTGTGAATTCATCTGATTGAACACTTACCAATCTCTCTTGTCTTTGCCAGAGAATGATCTGTGTGTGTCATAATGGCACATTTCAGAAAGGGAAAAGTAGCAAATCCTAGATTACTCTTAGATGTCTAATTGCTACCATGTTGTTGTTAGGTGCCGTCAAATTGTGTCCAACTCATAGTGACACTTACGGGGTTTTCAATGGCTGATTGTTTCTGGATTGCCTTGAGAGTGTATTTGCATGTCCTCCCATTTTTCAGGGCTGGGACTTGAACCCTGGACCTCAGAGACTGCAGAGCGGCACTCGACCAAAAGAGCTAAATCCCGGCCCAGGTTTCATAACTCATTGAACATGGGTGTATATATGGGTACACATGATTGGAATTGGACCAAATCAATTTAGAAGAATAGAGCTTAGATCAAGTAAATGAAATCATGAAATATGAAAAAAGATAACCCAAGATATGTAGTTATAGGTAGCTTAAAGATATCTCGAATTCTTTGCATTTATGAATTTTTTTTTTTTTACATATCATATCCCCTTATTGTTCAGTCTCCCTGTGTCTCCCATTAAGGCTTCTTTGGAGGGATGCTATACAAACTTTGCTGGCTCTTTTATTTCTATCACAGACTAAAAGATAATTGTGGAAATGTTCTCTTGTTGCTTAACACTGTGCAATGCCACAGGCACCTGGGGCAGCTTTGGCTCCCTTTCTCTAACAAATGAGTAATGCATTTAAACAGTCTACTGGGTTCCTGCCAGGACGCAGACAGACTAAGAAGCAAAGGAAGTCTGAAGGATGCCTCTTTCACTTCCTCTCTGCCGTTCCCCACGCTGGGTCCACAGAGTCAAATAGAGAAGCTTAGCAAGCACCAAGAAAGTTGGTTTACAGATAAATCAAATAAATAAAACAAATAGAGGTATCATTTGCATTTCTTGAAGACTAATCAGGTGGTGAGGGTCTGCCTTAGGTATTGGCAAGAATTTCAGTGATGGCTCAGCCCCTCAAACAATTTCTTCTTTCCTCAGTTATCTATTTGGGGCTTTAGCTTGTATTTTGTTCCTTTAAATAAAACAGCTGACTTGACTTGTCCATGACCTCTGGGGATAATTTAATTCTTGCAGTTGGGACTAAATAGACATGAGCAAATGAAAATTCTGAGTTGCCCACCCTGCTATGCTCAGACACACAGGCTCCTCGGTGCTCTCTGTTGCTTGGAGAGAGATTTGGGGAACATTTGTGCATTATTTGTCGTTTTTATCTTCCAACACATCTTAGCAGTCAAAGCTATAAATCTCAACAAGGGGTGTGGGAAAACCAACCTTTACATGATCAGGAGGGTATGTGGATTTTTATAAGTTAGGATACACTATGACAGAAAAAAGTAGGGTCAGAGTGGTCTATCTGGTCTGAGCTTTTATAGCAAAACTAGGTCTTGGTGGAGAAGGAAGTCAGAAAGGGAAAGAAACTAACATTAATTCAAGGCTCAGTTAATATCAGTAAACTTTGAATTAGCATGTTTAATTCTCACAACAAAGATGCTATCCATCTATTTTACAGATACAGAAGATGAATATTAAGGAGACTTAGTAATGTGCTTGGGCTGGGATTTAGCTCAGTTGGTAGAGTGCTGCACTGCAGTCTCTGAGGTCCCGAGTTCAATTCCCAGCACTGCAAAAATAGGAGAAGGACCTGGCAATCCACTCCCAAGGCAATCCCGAAACAGTCAGCCATTGAAAACCCTATGAGGGTCTCTATGAGTCGGATACTGACTCGACAACACCTAACAACAACAACAAGTAATGTGCTTAAATCCACGCACAGAGTTAGTTCAATATGGATTTCTCTGATGTCAAATAGCAGTCCCAACTACGTAAGTTTAGATAACTGGGGAAAAAAGCCCAGCAACTACACATTTGCCATGGATCATGGAGATGCTTTCCACCTTAGCCCAGCTATGTCTTTTCTCTTGTTCTTTTGCCTGCCTATCTCTCCTACTTTTAAAAGCCTCACTGCTGCTTGGGAGCTCTAGAGAATGTTCCCTGAATACTGCAGGCCTTGCTTCCCTTTGGAGTAGTGCATGACACCAATGTACTTGTCATTATGGAAGAAGACCTGTTTATACAACTGGTAGGTTAAGGATGGGGGATGATTTCTCAAGTTCACCATTATTTTCCCATCCATCCAGAATCAGCTTGTATATTTATGTTCAGTCATCAAAATGCATTTATGGCAGCCTCTCCATGAGCAAACTATAGTAGTTATTTCACCTAGGAGATACACTGCTAGGGGATGAATTGTAACTCTCCCCAAAATGTGTAGGTTGAAGCAGTAACCCCCAGTACCTCAAATTGTGACTGTATTTAGAGACAGAATCTTTAAAGGAGTTGTTGTTCTTAGGTGCTGTTGAGTTGGATCTGACTCATAGCAACCTTATTATTGTTAGTACTTCTCTGCTATTCATAGTGTTTTCAGTGTCGGATTGTTTTGGGAGTTGATTGCTGGGTCCTTCCCCCTAGCAGCACCTGGTATTCTCAGGCAGTCTCCCATCCAAGGAATAACTAGGCCAAGCCTGCTTAGCTTCCGAGATCAGGTGGGTTTGGGTGCTAGAGTGCTATGGCTACAGACTTAAAGGAGTAGATAAGGTAAAAATGGAGTTATAAGTATAGACTACAATCCAATAATTAAAAGAGGAAAGAGCATGTAGGGGAACATTGAGAAGGTAGCAACTGCAAGCCAAGGAAAGAGACATCAGAAGAAACCAAACTTGCCAATTCTTTGCTCTTGGCCTGTTAGCTTCTTCTTCTTGTTGTTAGCTGCCATCGAGTCGGTATCCGACACATAGCGACCCTCAGAGGGTTTTCAATGGCTGACCGTTTTCAGGATTGCCTTGGGAGTGGATTGCCAGGCCCTATTGTGGATTTTTAAAATCATATCCCACAACTAGGGTCCCTCATGACAGCCTGAGGGGATGACCCCTAGTTGATCCCAGAGCTCATCTCACTCACTCAAACTAGCCCCTCCCATCGAGTGAGCAAAGATGGCACCTGGCCAGTCCAACCTGCCCTAACCACCCTAAATTTGATTGGCTCCCCTCAGCATTTTCCGGTAATAACTGTCCCTACCTGGCAGGTATGTCAGTTTACCTGCTGTACCTGTCAGGTGTGTGCCCTGATTGGCTGAATCCCAACATGTGACCCCTCTGGGACCCTATAAAAGTAGGGCTCATGGACCCCCTTCACTCTCACTCTCTGACCATCCTTCACCTGCCACCTGACCCCCATCACCTGGACCAGTGGTCCCTACTCCAGTGAGATCTGCAAGCAAGCCGGCAGGATCAAGAGCAGGGGCCCCGAAGAGCAGAAGGATTCAAGCAAGCCACGAAGAGCCTCCCAATTCCTCCCATCCTTGGGAAGGAGGGAGGTAGAGAAGGCAAGCCACGAGAGGCAAGATCAACTGACCTCCAGGGAACACCGGCGGCTGTGGCTGTGCCTTTAAGGCTGAGCTGTACTGGCACTCAGCTTGCAGCATTCCATGCTGCAGGCCTAGAGCCAGCACTTAGAGAGCACATAGAGCTCTGCTCTAAAGGGTTGCTTGCTCCTTGCACCCCACCAGGGGAGCACCCAATAAACCTTAACATCCCTGTTTTATCAACTGAAGGTCTCCCGAAGTCCTTCATTTGCACCACTGCTTAACTGGTTATGTTGTAGGCTAGCTCTAATCTTAGCCGGGCTAGAGCTAAAACTGCAACAAGGCCCTTCTCCCATTGTTAGCTTCTAGAACAGTGATAAAATACATTTCTGTGTTTGAAGGCACTGAATTTATATTTTGTTATGGAGATCCAAGTGAACTAATACATACATACAGAAAGACTCTAGAAGCAGTTAGGATCAAGGAGAAAATGTAGTTGGTGAGATAGATGAGATATATATTTATCTCTTTGTATCTTTCTATATTTGTATCTATATCTGTGGCCTTGGGAGAAGGACCCAGCAACCCGCTCCCAAAAATCAATCCGGCATTGAAAACCCTATGGATAGCAGAGAAGCACTGACAAATTATTGTGCCTGTTGTAGGGTCACTATGAGTCGGATATTGACTCTATGGCACCTAACAACAACAACAATATCTGTGGCCTGCAGCTGTACCACTGTGGTATCTGATCCTGTCAGATCTTAGAAGCTAAGCAGGGTCAGGCCTGGTTAGTACTTTGGTAGGAGACCACCTGGGAACACCAGGTGCTGTAGGCTTGGGAGAAGGACCTGGCAACCCACTCCCAAAAAATAATCAGCCATTGAAAACTCTAATAATAGCAGTGAAGCACTGACAATAGTGTTTCATCTGTTGTACATAGGGTCGCTATGAGTTGGACACTGACTCAACAGCACCTAACAACAACAATAATAACATCTATATCTGCATGCATAGTATGGACTATAAAATTAGTGTAGTGAGAAAGATTTTCAGAGCTATGAACATGTTCTAATTGAGAAAATGGGTAAATACAATCAGAAGGCTTTTAGAAGACTTGAAACTGGGCATGCTTTTTTTAGAACTGATAATACCTGCTTATTAGCCTTTCATGAGGACAGATAAGGGTTATTGTTTTAAAAGCTTCTATTTTATACAACAGTAGGCTTACTAGTTCAAAGCTGGCAAGTCTTTTTCTGATGTTTATTGGAGTAGCCATGGAAATAAATGTGTACTTTGGATTCCACAATTTATTTCCATTATGAAGAAATTCAGGATTTATTTTGAGGCTTTCAAAACTAGGAGTGGTATGGTCTCAGGATTATCTTTTATTAAACATTATCTTCCCCACTATTGGCTGCATTTCAAATGCCAGCTGAATTCTGCACAGTGAGCTGTGTCAGCATCAGAAATGCCATTGAATGATAATAATTATAATAATTACATATATAAAAAGGATGGAATTGGGTTCCAACTCTGTGTGACTGAACTTGATATTTGACTTTACTGACTCAGTTTTGGCATCTTGAAAATAAGTACCTTGTTATCTCTGAAGACTATGTACAATCATGCTTGAAAAGGAATTTGAATTTTTGAATAAAGGTGTTATGAATGAAACCATTATTTTTATCTATCAATATGTTTTACAAGTTCCCATTTTGAACAAGAAGAAAAGCTTCTCTATGCTGTCCATTCAAGACTGACTCCTAAATGAGAACTAAACAGACATGGTAGACAAGAAGATCTGGGAAGATCTGACTGGCTTCAGAAACAGCATGGCTGTTACCCCCATGAACTAGAACTGTCATCCTTTTCTCACAGAATCTTAGACTTTAAAAGCAAGTCACATATTTTGTCCCTAAAACATAGCTGTGTATCCTCAACTCTTTCTTCTCTACTTATTCTCCTCTTTCCCCAGGCTCGTGATTTCTCTGTTTCAATGGGACTTCCAAGAGAAATTGAGTCATTTAGCAAGAAGAAAACATCAACCATCTAGAATCCTTAACATTGACTTAGAATCCACTTTAATATGGTTTAACTCTGGTTACAAAATAAACAAGGGAGGGAAGAGAGAAGTGATTTGTCTACTGAAGCTCATGGGAAGAAATCAGTCCACTAAGCACACACTGAACTCAGGGCCAGGTCCTGAGGGAAATAGAAAATATAACTAGGTTTTGGCCTCCAGAAGTTTAGAGTCTGCTTGGGAGAAAAAACATGCCAATAGTTTATGAAACATGATGAGGCAATTTGTGGCTGCCATCAACACATCACTTCTTTTCCCTCTCCAGAATACAGAGACTCCTAAGGGGAATCAAGACTCACTTAGTAGGGCATCTTGCATTTTCTGTTTCTTGGGGGCAGTGCTCCTTCTAATATACACAGCTACATCTGGATCAAAAGAGGAGGCACTTCCTGAGAACTGGAATGATCTGGATGTGAGTTTATAAGGAGGAATTATTGGAACTTGTTCTTGACTGAATTATATGCCTTGACTAGACAGTGGAAGAAGGCAAAGCTATTCCTAGATGGGAGGGATTAGCATGACTAAAACTACAGATTGGCAAAGTGCAAGGTGTATTTGGAAGACTGTGTATAGGCTGTTTTGGTTGGAGATGAAGGTTCATTCATATAATAAAATGGCACCCAGCCAAAGAGAAGGGAACAAATGGAAACTGCTTCTGCCATTGTTTTGATTCAAGAGTTTCAGGCACCTCTGTTAAATGAGGACAAACAGTGTTGACCTTCCCTCACAGGCAGTCTGTGAGTGTGAATCATCAGTGACTGGGAAATGGCATGCTCTGTTCTCTGAGGCATGATATTATACCCACCAGCTATTTTGTGCAGTTGGATTTTTGTTGCCTTGAAATGATTTTTCTCAGTGTGAGCCCAATAACAAGGGGCATGATGGTAGTTTTTCTGTGTTGCCAGAAACTAGGTCTGAATTGCTTCCAGTGCCTCTTGCTCTAAAGCACCTCTTATGATTAATTAACCTTTTGTGGAGTAACTAGGACATCTATGTGGGGTGAGATGTACTTTGGTCAGACTTCAGTTTTCAGTTGTTCAGCAAGAGGATAATTAATTATAAAGAGCTGCATCTGAACAGAAGATTGTTGGAGGGAATTCAAATTAAGCAAAACATCTAATTATCAATGAGCAGGGAGATTTTTTTATTGTTGTTGTAGTAAGAGTGAATAAAACACTTAATGCAATATAAATAAGAGGTAGTAACAACTTAAGATGCCTACTTTGATTCTACACTTAATGTAAAAAAAAATTGGGGTATTTATATTTTGGATATAAGATACAATGAACTAACCATAACTAGACCCTTTGGAAACAGAGGACAAAACAGTGTCTAAATTAAATATGTATTCCCCTTTGAGATAATTGTTTTGTTGACTTTAACAAGGGTATATCTAGAATCATCTGACCATTATTACTGTTGACAAGTAACAATAAACATCTCTTTTCTAGAGAAGAAGGTTGGATTAAGATGCAAAGTAAGAGATAAAATGCAGGAAGCTAAAAACAGTGCAAAATCAATTTCTTTAACATAAATGGCTATTGTGATAGAGATTGTTTTCCGATGCTTTGCTTTCTGAGGTGAATCATCTTTGGTATTTAGCCAATATTTGCATGATACAAATCTCCAACAATACCCAAAAGCCTGGTACAACCAGAGGCTAGTTGGACTTTCTTGACTATGGTGATAGGGTAGGTTAATGGCTATTGGGAGAAATTTCTACTCTCAAACAAAATGATCCCACATACACTGATCAATTTTTTAAAAATAAATATTGCATGATCTATTTGAATGAGTAAATATGATTTTAGTTTATGTTTAGAATCATCTCACTTCCATTGGCATGAAGATTTGTGTTTTATCTTGCTTATTTCTCCTGCTGTTATAAAATAGCTTTTATTCTTGCTCTCTTTCTTTCTACCTTGTGGGTTTTACTGCTTCGTGTTAGTACTTATTGCCCATTCTGTGTGCATCTCAGTTTCTACAACTTTCCATTGTCTGCTGTTGTTGGGAGACAGTTCTCCTTGGGTCTCCTGCATTTATATACATCTTATGCTCCCAGGCATCGACAGCTTTTTAATGGACTATGTGTTTATGGATATTTGCATAGTGAAAAGGATTAGAAGATGATAGTGTCACCTGCCAGAGTGAAAGGCAGCTATATTTGCTGTTCTTTATGATACAAATGTCTTCCTTCGGGGCAAAGATAGGTATGTATAAAATAATCTTTTATGAAAGATGTAGGTTTCCTAGGTCCAAGTTTCTGCAGGTGTGATGCAAACCTGCTACATCACATGGTTTCTTTGGGCCTTGGAGGGATAGGGATAAGGGAAATGAGGCAAATATGAAGCTCAGGCTTGCAGTGTTATATTCTTTGTCCCAGGTGTTTTATGTCTTCTGCTAGCATCCATTAAAGTGTGGCAGGATAAATTGTTATCTTGTAAGGAAGAATTGATCGTGTGTGTGTGTGTGTGTGTGTGTACTTTTTAGTACCATGGGTGGGGGCGGGTTGAACCCAGCAAGTGCTCTACAACTGAGCTGCATCCAAGCCCCTTTTAATGCTTTTATTTTGAGACAAGATCTTGCTAAGTTGTGCAGGCTGTCTCTGGTCTTAAACTTGTGATCCTCCTGCCTCAGCCTCCTGATTCTATGGGATTACAGGTAGAGGCTGTGGTGTCTGGCTGATCTCTTCCCTATTCTTGACATGTATGTCTTACATTTAAACTCCCCTTAGATAATCTGACAGGGTGAATTAGTCACCATCCAGTATAGAGGACCCCTGTATTGTTGAAGTGTTAGACTACTTTATAGGCCAGTCAATACATTGCTGCTTTTGCATAGAGTACTCTTTTTTAGACCATTCATTACAGCCAAGTTTTTAAGGTCACTTGATGAAAATATTGGGTCCTGTATATGAGGAGTTTATTAAAACAGGGCTTTGGTGAAACTCTTTCATGTTCTCAGAAACAGACATTGAAACTTACACCTTGCACCTGTAAATTGGTTCAACCACTTTGGAAATCAATATGGAGATACATCAGAAAACTAAAAATAGAACTGCCATATGACCCAGCTATATCACTACTGGGAATACACCCAAAGGGAGACAAGTCATCATACCACAGAGACACCTGCATCTCCATATTCAGTGTAGCACTTTTTACAATAGGAAGGATATGGAACCAACCAAGGTGCCCATCAACAGAAGAATGGATAAAAAAATTATGGTACATACACACAATGGAATACTACTCAGCAATAAAAAAGTGACATACTGTCATTTGCAGCAAAATGGATGGAACTGGAGAACATAGTCTTAAGCGAACGAACACAAGTTCAAAAAGAGAAATACCATATGTTCTCACTCATATGTGGGAGCTGAATCTTACTTAAAGGAAGAAAAAACCCTATACATAAGTTGATATATAAGACTGAACGATTAAACAGCAGAGAAACAACAATGTAAAGAGCAAAAAGAAGGAGGGAGGGAACTAGCAGAGGGAAGCAAAGATTGCAGAAGGTGGGGTGGGGAGAAAAGTCAATGTAGAGGGATAAAGGGAGAGAGGATAATCTCAGTGTAAACAAAGCAACTTCATGAGTACATTGGAAAAATAGGGGAATATAACCCAAATATACATTTGAGTTTTACTATATATTAATCATAAGGCTCCATAAACCTTGTAAGTTGATAAAAATAAAACTAAAAGTGATATAATAATTGCATAATGGAAAAATCCAATACTGTATTACTCTGTACCCCACCAACATTTACCAATAAAGGGAGGAAAAACAAACAAACAAAAAAGAAACTTTCACTTTTTCTCAATTGCCTAGGGAAATGTTACTGTGAGACCTTGATTGTGTATTCTGAGACTTTTGTGAACAACTCACTTATTTTCTGCCTAAAAATGAAGAATGGGCTGGGATTTAGCTTAGTTTGTAGAGCGCTGCCCTGCTGTCTCTGAGGTCCCAAGTTTGATTCCCAGCATCGCAAAAGTGGGAGAGGGACGTGGCAACCCACTCCGGAGGCAATCCTGAAACAGTCAGCCATTGAAAACCCTATGAGGGTCACTATGAGTTGGAAATGACTTGACGGCACCTAACCTAACTAAAACAGAAGAGTGTGGCAAGGCTTGTGTTTCTAATTCTGGATAACTGAGATGAATGCTTATTGTGGTTCTCCCTCAGCATTTATTCTTCCACTGGAAGAACAGTGATGAGGTCATCAGGGAATACCTTCACTGCCAACTTCAGACATGGAGTATGATTGCCCTAAGCCACTTTTCTTTTGTCATGTGACAGACACAGGCCAAGGCCTGGCACTTTAGGCCATTGCTTGGGAAGATTTCTCTCTTTTCTATGGATGACTTGCTATGGGAATGTGCACTGTACATGGTAGGTACCATTTAGGCACCAACAGGTAGGCTAACCTGAAAAAAAAATGGGCACTTGGAGAAAGGGAGAGTGAAGACAAGAGCAAAGACTGGAGCCAGAGTCCTAATCAAACTATCCCCCAAATGTATATAATTTCTAGGCTTTTATTATGTGAGCCAGTTAATTTAATAATTTTTATGTCAGTTTTAGTTGAGCTTTCTATTACTTACCTCCTAAATAATTCCAAGTGATTCATTAGTAAGTTTTTATGTCACCTGAGTCTACAGCCATGCCACTCTGGCGTCCAATCCTGTCAGACCTCAGAAGCTAAGCAGAGTCAGGCCTGGGTACTCTTTGGATAGGAGACTGCCTGGGAATACCAGGTGCTATAGATTTGGGAGAAGGACCCAAAAGCTCACTCCTGAAACCATCAGCCATTGAAAGCCCTATGAATAGCAAAGAAACACTGACAATAGTGCTAGGCAAGGCAGAGGGCTGGGTTGTGTTTTGTCTGTTGTACATGGGGTTCCTATGAGTCAGAAATGACTCCATGGCATCTAACAACAAAAAACCGTATCACCTGAGGTCATTCAAGGGTTAAGGTTCTGAGATTATACAGGTAATACAAACACGTTTCTGAAGTAGGGTCTGTGCACTTTGGTCCAGGAGACATCAGACACAATACTCATATTGTTGTAAGTCAGGTAAATTTCACTGCTCTTTCCCTAACACCTTGCACCTGGTATGTGCTCATAAACAAACATTTGTGGAATGAATTAATGGATGCTGCTATTGGTTCCCAGAATGTATCTGTTACTTCCTGATTTTGGTCATACCTTCTTCATTGCCTTGATTGTGCTTTGGCTGCAAGATTTGGATGATGGGGTTTGTTACTATAGAGTTAAATAAAAAGACAAAAAAAATATATGGTCCTTCCACAAACAATGCCTACCATCTTGGGCTCCACATTGTTCAGGGATGGGTTTTCATATTGGTGATTCAGCAGCCAGGCTGTACTACTTAATCAGAGGCTATAATTTTGGTTTGAACTGTTGGTCCGATATAATATACAGCTTATATCTTGTGGTAAAAGAAGAGACTAGGTTTGCTGAAGTACAATGTTATTTTCTTCAAAAAATAAATCAGACCTAGAATAATGTTTCAGATCATAACCCTTATCTCCTTTAAAGGCAAAACAAAACAAAACAAAACAAAACATTTTAATGACTGAATTCTTCCAGATAAAAGATTAAGTCAGAGATGGCCTTACCCCATGTATGGTTCTCTCGTCCATCTCTCATAAGTGGGAGGACTAACAGGAATCACTCCCAAAGTGAGTGAATAGTGCAGCCTTGCTAACCACGGCTAAGGCCATGTTAAAATGATGAAGAATCGTGGTGGGACCGCAGGTTAATACTCCCAGCTTGCCAGGCCACATGCTTGCTGAGATCAGGGTTTTCTAGTGCATGTGAAAAACAGTTGAAATCAGAATATCTAGGTCAGCATAACTTAATGTGCACTTACTGACAAAACTCTAACCTGAACAGCCTTCCCCAGTGTGCAGAGTGTTCTCTTCCTCCCTTTCAAGTGGTGCAGTATATCCAAAACACATGAGAACTTCTCATAATGTCTCATACTATCCCTGACTAGAGACAGAAAATCCACAAGTTGGAACAAGTAGGTTAGACGGATTATTATACAACTACCTGAGAACAAGGCAGAAAGTCTTCTCATTCCAGAAGCGTATCACTTATACCACGAAACCCATCCATGCACTTTGGAATATCTTCCTGGAATCTCAAAGCAGGTTCATGAAGAAGCCCAGATAAAGTAATTGACTAAAACCAAGGCCATGTGTTATTGCAGAGAGCAAAGAGCCTATTGAAGTTTAGGCAGACAAGGGAGACCTTTGTTCTGGTCAAATCTGATTCAAAGAAATCCTTTTGTCAACTAAATTCTCCATAGTTTCTTTGATTGAATTGTCTTTCAGTCTTCATTATTTCATGAATGCAGTTTTAGGCACACTTATTTGCTTGAGGTCTACGCTATTTCTGTTGATCTTCTTCAGTGTTTTGAAGTCCCAAATACTGTTGTTGTCAGGTGCCATTGAGTTGGTGTCTGACTCATAGCGACCCTATGTACAATAGACAAAACACTATTGTCATGCTTCTCTGCTATTCATAGGGTTTTCAATGGCTGATTGTTTTTTGGAAGTAGGTTGCCAGGTCTGTCTCCCAGTTTTTGCCCACTGCTTTTCCTGAAATACCCTGACAGGTTACAATGATCATCTGATTTTTATTTTCTGGCTGTTGTTGTTAGGTGCCATTGAGTCATATCCAACTCATAGTGACCCTCATAGGGTTTTCAATGGCTGACTGTTTCAGGATTGCCTCCGGAGTGGATTGCCACATCCTTCTTCCTTTATTGCAATGCTGAGAATCAAACTTGGGACCTCAGAGACTGCAGAATAGTGCTCTACCAATTGTGCTAAATCCCAGCCCATTTTCTGGTTAGACAAGAAAAAAAAAATTCTATTAACCATTTTCCCATGGTATCCTTTCTAAAAAAAAATTCTCAGCAAGGCTACTTAATAATTTCATAAGTGCTTGATTTTTCCATAGTGAGACTACCCACAGATACCCATAAAAAGGAAATCTCCATTGACTATGGACCGCCTCTATTTGAGCTTTGTCATCTGCATCAGGAAAGCATTTAAAAATAGTTTTTGTCTTTCTAGATGGTCTGTTTCCCCTTTTGTCATTATACAAATCCTCTTCACCATGCTTCTATTTCCTGTGGGTGAATCTCTGTACAGCACTATATCCTCTTACCTTTATTACAGCACTTGATTATATTTACTTTGCTCTATTATTCTTTTCTCTAGTGTGTCTTTTTTTTTCTTTTAAGCAGGGATTTATTTTATCCAGCTGGTCCTAAGAATAGGAACTATATCTTCTCATTCTTTTTGTGCCTCTAAATACCACTTAGCACATTGAAGATGCCTAATAAATATGCTTCCCTTGTAAAATCACTTCCTGGTTTTAGTTTCATTTGCATTAGGTTACTTTCTCTTAAATATTCCTCAAATTTATTTTTATAATTAATATGTAAATTGTTTACAAACCATTCTCAGGCCTCTTATAAGCTCCTTTCACCTAGTTGCAGAGATATCGAAAGTAGATTTGACTAGAAAGGAGTCTTGGATGTGTGAACAGTGACCTTACTATATTCTTAATGATTAACACAGCGTCTTGGTGGCCTTTTCATCATTTTAAATCTAGCTAGTTTATTAAGGTGAGTGACTCTGTAGGGGTTAACCAAGAAACAGCTTTCATTTTTCTTCTGCAACTGCTCTTCATTCTTCTTGATCAGATTTCCCTTCTTTGCCTCTTTGGTGACAACTTGGGTAGATTTCATAGCTTTTCAGGCAATTTCAAAGTATTAACAAACAGGCTCATTTTCACGTATTAAATAAAGTAGCACAGTCAAATCTAATATAAAAAATTCAATCTTCCATCTAATTGAAGATGCTTGCCCGACATGCTTGTTCTCCTCACATTGCTGAGAAAAGACATGATCCCTCAGGGCTCAGTCAGGCAGTGAGGCATGGCCCGAGTTCCTTCTGGTCTTCTTTTTGCTCTTTCATTGCAAGCCCCCTGCTTACCATGCTGCTTCTGAACTTTTACAGAGTTGGGCTGGAGAGGATGGAGGAGAGGTGGGTGGGCACAGAGCTTCTAACTCGCCTGGTACTCGTATAATTGGGTGGCAGATGCCTCAGTGCTGGATTTCTCCCAGAGGTGTGGTTGGTGGGTCACTGAGGACCCTCCCCATTACCCAAGTACACTCAGGGCACTCTGTTCTACATGGGGAGGTGGATTTCCTGGTTAACCTCTTGTGAGACTCTCAGATCGTTGCACTGGCTCTTCACCCCACTTAGCTTTCTTTTGCTGGGGTCCCTGAGAGCTGCAAGCAGAGCCTTTTCCCCTTTCAGGATGGCTTCCCTGGCATCCACATGGCCCAGAAGACGCTGTCTTCTCAGCTTGCTTATTCTTCATGGACATTTGCTATCAGGAAGGTAGTCCCAAGAACTCTTTTGTGCCCCATTCCCCAAGAGCATTCTGTCATCGATAAAGAATAATGTAATGGTGTCAAGAGCCCCTCCCTCTTTCCTGGGGGCTTTGTATGGGGTTGAGGGATGTAGACTACCTCCATTTCTTTTTCCAAGGGGACAAGGACTGGAAAAAACACTTTCATAAATTTCTCTAAAGAATCATCTCTTTCATGCTGCCAGGCTGTAAGTGATAGGATGAAGTTCCCAGGACTAATTGTGGCCACTTCTTAGCTAGTCCTGCAAGTAGGGTCTTTCAAATAGGGGATATACAGGTCCTTGTTCTCAACTTTTGTCTTAGCCCTGGACACATCAGAGGACATCTCAATAAAATTTTATGATGCAAAACTATTTGTGGTGGAAAAGTTCTCATGTTTCTCTGATGAAAAATAAAGTATGAGTGCACACATTCCTTTAGTTCCTATTCCAGATTCTTCTACATGGTTCTTAAAGCAATGTACATGGTTCTTGAAGCAATGCACTTTGAAGGCCTAGATTTTTGCTCCCTTTTTATTCCAATATCACACTCATTATGTCAAATCAAGATAGATTAAGATAGAAGTGGAAATGTTGAAAAATATTTGAGTTCAGTATATACTTTTTTAACCCAGGGACTCATACATACTTTGCAAGTGCTCTACTACTGGGCTGCATCCCCAGCCCATTTTTAATTTTTTATCTGGAGATAGGTCTTGCTAAGTTACATAGGCTATGTCTGGCCTCAAACCTGCGATCCTCCTGCCTCTGCCTCCTGAGTCTCTGGGATTATAGGTATGAGCCACTGTGCCTTACTTCTTCAGTATTCTTCATGTTGATTCCATTTTTTGGTAGAGCAGTTGGCATGAATCAACTATCTGGAATTATCTATATTTGCTGGCTCAGCTCTTGTCTATGTATCACTTCATTCTCTATCTGTATAATGTAAATTCCATGTCTAACTATCTTGCTCCTTGGAAGCAAAAATGGCCAAACTGCGTCTTACGTATTTTGGACATGTAGTCAGGAGAGAACAATCCCTGGAGAAGGACATCATGTTTGGAAGAGTGGCAGGTCAATGGAAAAGAGGAAAACCCTCCACCAGATGGACTAACACAGTGTCTGCAACAATGGGCTTAAACATAAATAAGATGGTTTGCCTGGCACAGAATCGGCAAGTGTTTCGATCTGCTGTACATAGGGTCACTATGAGTCGGACTCGACTCGACGGCACCTAACAACAACAATAACAACAACTCTCTTGATTGTTGGTGCATGTTTTTCCAGCACATGGAACATGACTAGCACATATAAGTTGGTTGATACACATTTTTTGAATGAATACATAGAATCTTTTAGTCTTAGAGGTACAAAATGCATAAACAAGAGTTGGTATGGGAAGGATAATATCACTCCACATTTTTAATCACTAACATTCAGTTGTGCTAATGGATCATTCAAATGGCAACAGCAACCATCTCTCTTGTATTAAATCCTTACTGAACTACCTTGGAAAGACTTGATGTGATACCTTAAGTTTGACCACTATGGTTTGAATGGTTGCCTCTTCCAAAACTTATGTGTTGGAAACTTAATCACCACTGTTGGGAAGTGAGACCTATTAAAAGGATTTCATGAGTGGATTTTATCCTCTTATGCTCCTCTGCCCTATGAGGAGTGGCATTTCCCCTTCCCTGAAGGATGTAGCATTCAAGGTGCCATCATAGAAGCAGAGAGTAGCCCTTCAACAGACATCAAACCTGCTAAGCCCTTGATCGTCTCAGCTTTCAGAACTGTGAATTAATAAATTTCTCTTCTTTATAAATTACCTAGTCTGTCATATTCAGTTATAGCAGCACAAAGCGGATTAAGATGCCAATCAACTAGCAAATGAACCAATCAATCAACTAAGCTAAATCCTGTTCAAAATCTTGTTTCTTAAGTTTAGAAAGAATATACATACCAGGGATGGTGGCACATACCTATAATCCCAGTGACTCGGGAGGCTGAGACAGGATGATCATGAGTTTGAGGCCAGAGGCAGCTCATACAATTTAGCAAAACACTGTCTCACAAAAAAAAAAAAAAAAAAAAAAAAAAAAAAAAAAAAAAAAAAAAAAAAAAAAAAAAAAAAAAAAAAAAAAAAAAAAAAAAAAAAAAAAAAAAAAAAAGAATTACAAGTGGCAAATTTTGCTTAGAAGTAATTCTTATCAGTACTAATAACACAACTGGGGGAATGCAAATGAACCAACTCAAAGCAATTCTAATGTCCAATTCAACAGTTAGTTTTAATGCTACCAATGGAGCTTGAGGCATCAGAGTTTTGTGCATCCTCAGAAGTTTAGAATGCCTTACTTAATTTCTATTCCTTATTATTTCAGGGTGAAATTTCAAGGATCTTTTGAATTATCTTCAATGAAATTACTTGCAAGAATGGATGTAGAATTTTATGAAGATATATTTTATCCTACCAAGAGGCAACATTAGATAGTAGAAAAAATAACTTCTTCCAAAAACTTAAAACTCTGAGTTTGAATTTTTTGGATCTGCCATTTACCAGCTACATGACCTTGGGTAGATTTTTATGTTTTTCTGTGCATTAGTTTCTTAATCTATAAAAAGAAAAAAAAATCATAGGCTTCTATAAGGAGTAAAGGTGAAGGTTTAGCCTGAAGCTGGCACTTAGTAGGTGCTTAAAGGATGTTAGTTTTTCTTTCTTTATGGCATATAAATATTTGTTTATTCAATTTAATCCAAAGTTCTTTAGAAGACAAAAGCTACTGGGGCAATAGTTCAAAAAATTATGGAAAGCTTTCACACAAAATTTCATACACACACTCATGGTCAAATTATAAATGTTGAGGTCAGCTCTTTCTTGCTTGCTCATTTATTTAATAAGTTATAAGTCATGTCAGTTCTACTGTGTTATCCTTGGAGGCCATTCTTTTTTTTCTGGACACCTCACCTTTTACTGTCTCACCAGGGTAACTCCCAGCTTCCCTATTTAGTTCTCTTTTAAATTTCCTCTACATTGTGTCATTGTTAGTTTTCTAAATACAAATTAAATCACATTAACATTGGCCTTCTGTATCTTGTTTGCAGGTTCCACATCAACTGAGGATTGAAAATATTTTTCTTAAAATTGCCTTTGTACTGACCATGTAAAGACCTTTTTCTTGTCACTATTCCCTTAAACAATATAGCATAACAACTTATTATTTACATAGTGTTTACATTTTATTAGGTATTATAAACAATCTAGAGATCACTTAAAGTATATGGGTGGATGTACATCAGTTATATGCAAATATTATGCCATTTAATACAAGTGACTGGAACATAAGTGGGTTTTGGTATCTGCTAGAGATTCCTGATGGTATCAAGGGAGGTGGATACCAAGGAATGACTGTTCTCTCCTTATGCCTTAGAGCTTCTAGTTGCCCATAGGCTATTTGCCGATTTATATGAAAATTCTTATCATAGTTGAGCTCCAACTAGTCTTAAGAGTCAACTTTTCTTCCTGTCTACTCTTATATGTTGTATATTCCTATTCTATTAATGTTTTCATCATGCTCCAAATGGTCTGTCTTCTGTAAGCCTTTCTTCCTCAAAAAGTAGTTTTCTCTAACTGGAATATCCTTTCATCTGTTTTCTGCCCTGTGAGTGTGTACTTATTCTTCAGGATACAAATCGTAAGTCAATTCTTCAGATATATTGAACATGTGGATAAGGGCAAGAACCCAGTGTTGAGTTTATTGGTAGAGTACAGGCATGTCTGGGAGAAGGGCCTGGCAATCCACTCCCAAGGCAATCCCGAAGCACTCAGCCATTGAAAACCCTATAAGGGTCGCTATGAGTCAGATACCAACTCGACGGCACCTAACAACAACAACAACAACAACAGGCATGTCTGGGTGGATCCTAAGGACTGGGGTGGGGATTGGTGGTCTCATCTGTGCCAGCTCAGTGATGACACCTACACATTCCATAAAGTGCAAAACTATTAAATTCACCTTATATTATATCAGTAAGGCTATTTCTATATTAGAAAACTGAACATGAAATTAAAACTAAAGTGTGTAATATTAAAAGATGCTAACAGAAACCACATTTTGCAATAATAAGAAATCTACAAATTTAGTCACGGAAAAATAGCATAAACCAACTTCAAGAGCAACTTACTCAATAATAAAATTTGATCAAAGGTACAAAACTAAAATCAGGTATTGCAGCTGGGTGCGGTGGCGCATGCCTGTAATCCCAGGGACTTGGGAGGCAGAGGCAGGAGGACTGAAAGTTTGAGACCAGAGGCAGTCTGCGTAATTTAGCAGGACCCTGTCTCAAAAAGTAAAAAAATGGGCTGTGGGTACAGCTCAGTGTTTCAGCACTTGCAAAGTATGCAAGCGCCAGGCCCTGGGTTCAGCCCCCAGTACTGAAAAAAAAAAAAATCAGATATTGCTATGTGGGCCAATTATAAAGTATATTAAAGTTTAGCCCATAATGAAAACTTCTAGTGAAATGAGAATAAAAGAATAATGCTTAAGGTGATGATATTGCACTTCCTGATAGTAAAAATATAGTATCTTTTACAAATGTTGTCTGCAAACCCTGAAATAAAAATAATATTCGCTAATTGACATAAATGCAGAGAATGTCGCTTCTCTCTCCTTTAAACTATCTGCCAAAACTCAACAAAGAGTATTCTCTGCTCTGGACACTGTGCTACGCATTGTGGAGATATATTGTTATATGTCCTTGAGTAGGCTCTGACTCATAGTGACCCTATGGTACAACAAAATGAAACACTACCCAAACCTGTGCTATGCACATAATATTTTTTATATTTGAGCCCAATGTTGCAACCACTGTGTTTCTTCTCATTTTGAGTTGTGCCACATCAGCAAAAGTCTCAGGGGCTTTACTCCATTCCCGCCATTAAGACCAACTCTGCTTTTAGGAGACAACTCTTTCCCAGTCTTTTCTTGAATGCCTAATGGGATGGAAGGATCATTTTCCAGCACTATATTTGACAGTGCTTCTCTGCTATTCATAAGGTTTTCAATGGCTAATTGTTTAGGCAGTGGACTACCAGGTACTTTTCCCTAGTTTTTCTTAGTCTGGAAGCTCAACTTAAACCTGTTCACCATAGGTGGCCCTGCTGGTATCTGAAATACCAGTGGCACAGCTTTTAGCATCACAGCAACACACAAGTCCCCACAGCAGGACAGACTGCCAGACAAGTTGGAGAGTGGAGATTATAAGAACTATACAAAGGTTTTTCCTGGCCTTTAAGGGGTTTCAGTCTATCTCTTGTTCAGCTTTGCTTCATCTCTGATTCCTGCTCCAAGCCGTGTACTCATTCTTTATCCACATCCTTCTTGTGCATCCAGTAATACCATTGGAGTCCTTTCTTCTTTCACATCAGCTCATCAAGCCCAACACTCCAGTGAGGATCCGCCAGGGCTACACCTGCCCTCTTCTAAAAGGAGTGTGATGTACTGGTCAGTATATCCCTATCTTCCCCCAGAGGTCTCACCACTGTTTCTAAGGTTAAGACCCTGCATCTGTATTCAGTTCCATTCACCTCTGGCACACAACTTTTTCTCCGTACACTCTACACATTCATGATTTTTAAACTCATCTTCAATTCTCATTTAGAAAGATTTTTGTTTTCTTCTTTTATTCCCCCCAGGAGACCCTTGAACTGCAAATTGACCCAGGGGAGGTGCTGCTACAACTGAAGCTCTTTCTCCTGTTTTCACTAATATCTTATCAAAAGGGAGAAAGAATGAAACTAAGGGAAGGTGAGTGGAGGCACTGGAAGAAATGGTGTGGAGCGGAGACTAGTGAAGATGGCAAAGAATACCTCACAAGAGGGGTAGGAGACAGAGTCCACTATGCACTGTTTAGCTCCCAGTCTTCTCTAAAGTGTAGTTCTAAGTACTAAAACAACTCTGATATTCAGTGTCTAGTTTCATGAATTCTGCTGCTCAACAGTTTTTTCTAGTGAATATTTATTACCCCAACCATAATCCTTCATTAAACATAATATAAAAATTGTGGAAAAAGAGAGTAATTAGTAATAAATCATCATCTCATCCATTAGCAGTAAATAATGCCACTTTGTCAAAGTCACAATCACCAAGCAGTCAGCTAGAGGTGATTATATGTGCTACCCAATTGGAATCAGTCCAAAACCAAACCACAGCTCCCGTTTATTATCCTAATTATGCCTTAATATGATGCCATCTTTTTCTCCCATAAACTTGATGACAATAAAAGGGTAACAATGAAAATTGACAGGATAAATGGTCTAGGAAGGTAGCCTGAGAAACCTCCCAGCTCTGCCACCACCAGCCTCTCTAATTTCTGATGCTGAAAATGGTTGTAGGACTCAAGGCAGGAAATGAAGAAAATAGGTGAACTCTTGAGGAATTGGGTGCATGACTCTATGGGAAAATATTTTACTATTAGTGTACCAATCAAATTAAAATGCAGATAGTTCTCACTTTGCACAATTCCATGTTAATTGAATTGTGTGCATATCTGAACTGTGTCATTATTTTACACACTGTTGTTGTCAGGTGCTGTTGAGTCGGTATCCGACTCATAGCAACCCTCATAGGGTTTTCAATGGCTGACTGTTTTGGGATTGCCTTGGGAGTGGATTGCCAGGTCCTTCTCCCTTTTTTGCAGTGCTGGGAATTGAACTCGGGACCTCAGAGACTGCAGCATGGTGCTCTACCAACTGAGCTAAATCCCAGCCCGCATTTTTTTTACACACTATTCAGTGGTAATCAAGATTGTTACCACGAAATTGTGCAAAACAGAAGACATGGTTCTGATATGCAACATAACTCAGTTAAAAGAGAACAGTGAAAAGTGGGAACTTTCAGGAGTCCATTGTAAAATAACTCCTCCCCCTAAGTCATTGTTAACTGGAGATTTATCAGATTGTCAGAGGAATTGATAGGTAAATGAATGCAAAAGGTTTACATGAGGCTTTCTGTGACATCCTAACCTGTTGTTTCTGATCAAAGATATGTATCTGCTGGGTTAGGTAGATCCATGATAGAAGGATGAGGATGCTAACGAAGGTGAGTGAAGGAGAGGGTGGGGAACTGAAGACCTAGTTTAAAGATCACAGTTAGAGGTGAAACTAGGTTAAAGGACAAAGATTGAATGTTGCTGTGGTGATAGACAGGGGAGGTCAACCCTGGAAAAATTAGGATAGTCTCCAAAATGAAATGAAGGCAAGTCAAGAGTGAGTTAGCAAGAATTAGTTGCTCAGGTGACAGTGATGTTAGCATTGTTAACAACTGTGGCTATCTCCATATAGAATTTATCCAGCTCAGAATGAACCTCTCCACTGGCCTGACCAGGCACTCTGGCTGGCCCCATGGTAGCACTTCTAACAGGGTGACTGCTTTTGGGACACATAGGTTGGCCCACATGTATTCCTCTGACTGAAGCTGGACCTGAGTCCCTTCCCTGTGGATTTGGAATTGAGAATGTCAGAAAAGCAGATTCTCACCAGGGAGTGGGACCATTTAAATCTTCCTTGCCTGAGCGATAGGCATTTCTTCTCTGCTATGTATACCGAGCCTGCAGCCATACAGTTGTGCGTCCGATCCCATCAGATCTTGGAAGCTAAGCAGGGTCGGGCCTGATTAGTACTTAGGTGGGAGTTCAGAGATTACCTCAAGAACAAGTTTAATGCATTAGATATAAATGGTAGAAGACCAGATGAGTTGTGGCATGATATCAAAGATATCCATTTATGAGGAAAGCAAAAGGTTATTAAAAAGACAGGAAAAAAAGCAAAGACCAAATTACATCTCAGAAGAGACTCTGAAAGTTGCCCTTGAATGTTGAGCAGCTAAAGTAAAAGGAAGACATGATGAAGTTAAGGAACTAAATAGAAGATTTCAAAAGGCAGCTGGAGAAGACAAAAACAATTATTATAATGACATTTACAAAAAACTGGAGACAGAAAACCAAAAGGGAAAAACACTTTGTTTTTCTCAAGCTTAAGGACTAGAAGAAAAAAATTCAAGCCTCAAATGGCAATGGTGAAAGATTCTCCAGGGAAAATATTAAATGATGCAGGAAACATCAAAAGAATATGGAAGGAATACACAGAGTCATTATACAAAAAAGGATTGGCAGATGACCAACCATTTCAAGAAGTTGTACATGATGAAGAACCAATGGTATTGAAACATGAAGTAGAAGCTTCCTTGAAGGAATTGGTGAAACACAAGGCTCCAGAAATTGATGGAATACCAATAGAGATGTTTCAACAAACAGATGCAGCACTGGAGGTGTTAACATGTTTATGCTAACAGATTTGGAAAACAGCTATCTGGCCAACTGACTGGAAAAGATCCATATTTGTGCCTATTCCCAAGAAAGGGGATCCAACTGAATGTGGAATCTATCGAATGATATCATTAATATCACATGCAAGCAAAATTTTACTAAAGCTCATTCAAAATTGACTGCAGCATCATATAGATAGGGAACTGCTGGAAAATCAAGCCAGATTCAGAAGAGGGAAGGGCACCAGGGACATCATTGCTGGTGTCAGATGGATATTAGCTGAAAGCAGAGAGTATCAGAAAGATGCCTATCTATGTTTTATCAACTTTGAAAAGACATTTGACCGTGTGGATTATAACAGATTATGGATAACACTGTGAAGAATTGGAATACCAGAGCATCAAATTGTAATCATGATGAATTTGTACATGGACCAGGAGGTGGTCGTTTGAACAGAACCAGGAAACACTGCTTGGTTTAAAGTCAAGAAAGGTGTGCATCAGGGCTGTATCCTTTCACTGAACCTCTTCAATTTCTATGCTGAGCAAATAATCCAAGAAGCTGGACTTTATGAAAAAGATCACAGCATCAGAATTGGAGGAAGACTTATTAACAACCTGCGTTATGCAGATGACATACCTCTGTGTACTGAAAGTGGAGAATATTTGAAAAATTTACTGATAAAGATCAAAGAACATAGCCTTCAGTATGGATTGTGACTCAACATCAACAAACAAAAATCATTGCAACTGGGTCAGTATGCAACTTCACAACAAATGGAGAAAAGACTGAGGTACATGATTTTGCTTTCTTTGGGTCTATAATCAGTACCCATGGAAGCAGAAGTTAAGAAATCAAAAGATGCATTGCTTTGGGAAAAGCTGTTTGCAAATGATCTCTTTAAAGTAGTGGAAAGTAAAGATGTCACATTGAAGACGAAGGTGTGCCTGACTCATGCCATCGTATTTTCAGTTGCATTATATGGTTGTGAAAGCTGGACATTGAACAAGGGAGACAGGAGAAGAATTGATGCTTTGGAATTATAGTGCTGACGATGAATATTGAATATACCATGGGCTGCCAAAAGAACCAACAGATTTGTCTTAGAAGTGCAACCAGAGTGCTCCTTGGAAGCAAGGATGGCCAGATTGTGTCTTACATATTTTGGACATGTAGTCAGGAGAAACCAATCCCTGGAGAAGGAAATCATATTTGGGAGAGTGTCAAGTCAACAAGAAAAAGGAAAACTTTCCACTAGATGGATTGACACAGTATCTGCAACAATTGACTTAAACATAAATAAGATCATGTGCCTGACACAGAATCTGGAGTGTTTCGTTCTGCGGTACATAGGGTCGCTATGCGTTGGACCCAACGAGACAGCACCTAACAACAACAACATGTATACCAAAGAGGCACAACATGTCTGTTTAGCTTCATTCTTTGATCTCTGTAACACAGAGATGGAAGTAGAGATATGAGATGAAGAACTGCTTCTGGATATTTCTGTAGTTCCTAAATTCTCTCTTTTGTAGCCAAGATGCAGTTCTGCATTGAGTTTGTATAAAGTACTTCTGTACCCTTATGACAAACTCAACTTTTTGATATAAATTTGTCTGATTAGGATTTTGTTACTTGCAACTAAATAATTCTGACATTTGATAGGAGTCTCAGAGTACAGGAGAGACACAATGAGAATTGATGAAATCTCTATGGGGAGAAAAATCAGGTTAGATGAATAAGAAACTCACAGTGATTCCTGTTGAAAAGGCTGAATTGAAGGTAGTGGCTAGTGTCCAGAGGGTTCACAAAAACCTTTAGTGATTGGAAATGGACTTTAAGGCTCCAAGCTTAAACCACATTGAGAGATGTGAAATTTACTTGTGATGGGCCTCCTCAACTGTACATGGCTGGTGCCCTGCAAATAAAAAAACCTCACCAGGCAAGGAATGTGATCTCTGATCCTTATTGCTAATCCTCACCTCTAGCCATATTTCTGCCTCACATCCAAGGCACCAACCACCTCTAACTGAGCCTTTTACACTTTGGTTAATATGCCATTCATTTCCCAGCCCCTGTGCCTCCAACACAGTCTCTCTTCTGGCTGGAAGGCCCTGCTTCTTCTCATGTTTTCCATCTGAACATTGCCTAGGTGCCCTTGCAGATACCTCTTTTCCATATACCTTCTATGAACCCTGTAATCAGAATAGATCTGAATAGAATAGTTATCCCATTACTGTCCTTACCTACTTCTTTATATCTTCCTCACAGACTCATAGTTTCTTCGGGGCACAGACTGCATCTTAATTATCCTTATTTCCTCTGTGTGAACACAGTTCTTGGACCATATTATATGTTCAGTAAATATCTATTGAGCCAACTTGATGAACCTCTTCAAGCTAGAATACAGATGAAGATTGTGCATGAATGGTAGAAGTGTGTGGATGTAGACTAGCTGAGGAATGTGTACCTCTAGATAACAGTAGATGAAAACAGTAGTAAGTGAATAGGCATGGTTGTTTGGAAGAGAATAACCCTTCTTTACCTAATTTTTTTTATGTTTTACAGATTATATAAGTAGAAAGTCATTTGGGTAAGTCAGAAGAACATCGGCTGAAGGAATCTTCTTTGGGGGGCTAGCTAACCATACAGACACAGCCCAGAATTTGGAAGAGATAGGGTTTTGCTGATGCCCAATGAGCTGCAGTATCTAAATATCAATCTCCAGCTGGGCACAATGGTGCACACCTGTAATCCCTGTAACTCAGGAAATGGAGGCAGGAGGATTGCAGATTCTAGGTGAGAGGCAGCCTGCATAACTTAGTGAGACCCTGTCTCAAGATAAAAGATTAAAAAATGGTCTGGGGGTGCAACCCAATGGTAGAGCACTTGCAAAACATGTGTAAGACTGTGGGTTAAAACCTGCAGTATCTAAAAAAAAAAAAAATCAATTCCTGTTTAGGATGTCTGAATGTTGTTACCACATTTTTCAAATGCCTAATTGGCATGCCAACTCAAATGTTTTCATAACTTCAAGCTTAATGAGAGTAAAACTAACTCATCAAAATACCTCCCAGACCACCTCCTTCTCCATGCTGATTAAGGAATCAACACTCATTCTTATATTCACATATTCTCAAATGTTGGAATTCTTTCCCTGTAGTGATTGATTAACCCAAATCTTCCCATCTCTTTCCTTAGAATGTCTTTTCACCCAGTCTCCATTCCCAATGTCATTGCCACCATCCTTCTCCATTCCTGGACAATTAATATAATCCTAAAGTCTCATGGCCTTAACACATTTCACTCTATAATCTAATCTACATGCCATCATGACTAAATTAGTCTTTTATTCTCAATATGCCAGTGTCCCCATAAAAGTATTCAGAACCATCTAGCGTAGTGCCATATAAAAAGTCTGTAGGTTAATTAAAAGTACACCTTTATTGCAAGTGGGAATTATGACTATGACATTGAGCATATGAATTGCTGTAATATCTATGTTATTATAGATGGAAACATTATGTTATAAATTGCTAGGTACTAGACATTTCATTTATTTATTTTGAGGTAGCATCTTGCTTTGTTACCCAGGCTAGCCTCAAACTCATGATTCTCCTGTCTTGGCCTCCTGAGTGCTGAGATTATAAGCATGTGTCACTATGGCCAGCTTTGGCATTGCTAAAAAATATGTTTTTCAGTATTCTATTGCCCCATGTTTTATGGTACTGGAGATGAATATTGACTATACTATGGACTGCCCAAAGAACCAGCAGATCCGTCCTAGAAGAAGTACAACCAGAGTGCTCCTTGCAAGCAAGGATGGCTGAACTCTGTCTTACCTATTTTGGACATATTGTCAGGAGGGGCTAATCCATGGAAAAGGACATTATGTTTGAGAGAGTGGCAGGTCAACCAAAAAAAGGAAGACCCTCAACTAGACGGACTGATACAGAGGCTGCAATAATGGGCTTAAATATAAATAGATCATGTGCATGGCACAGTGTTGGGTTGGGTTTCATTCTGTTGTACATAGGGTTGCTATGAGTCAGACCCAACTCGACGGCACCTAACAACAACATTGCCTCATGTTATAGAAGCTTTATAAAGAGAAAAATAATGGTCATTCATATTGAATGGGGCAAGGGGGGTACTTAAAATTTCATTTGTTCATTTGTCAATTCCACATACATTTACTGAATATTACCAAGGCTCTGGGGTATGTTGGAGAGAAAAAATGTTGGGTGAGGGAGATAATAGGAGAATGTAACTGAGTCTCTCACTTCCTGTAGCTTGTTGTCTTCTGGTCTTATCTTTCCTATTAGATCAAGTACTATAGGACAAAGGGCACAATCAGGAATGACTGGCAGTTTTATAGGTGGGTATAGTGGCAGCACAAATGTGACATGGGTAAATGGTATAGTGGATAGGTTGGAGGTGGGGTGACAAAGATCAGCTTAAGTAGAAATGTGGTATTGTGGTTTGAATATAAAATATCCCCCAAGGCTCATATTTGAACACTAGGTCCCAAGATGGTGGTGGTATTTTGGGAGGCTGTGGAACTTTGGGACGTGGGGCCTTGCTGGTGAAAGTAGGTCACTGTGAGTGGACTTTTGAAAGTTTTATCTGGGCCCCTGGTTCTGCTCTTGCTCAAAACTCCTGGTCCACAATGATGTGAAGAGCCCTCCTCTGCCACATGCTCCATATGCCTCTGCTTTGTTGTGGTTTCTCCACCATTATGGACTGAAACCCTCTGAAACCATGAGCTAGAAGAAATCCTGCTTTCCTTAAGTGTTCTATCAGGTATATTGTCAAAGTGATGCAAAAGCTAACTAATAGAGGTGGCATGAACAAAGATTTATTTCTCATTCAATATCTCCAGGGAAAGATGAAGCCATCAAACCTAACCTTGGGTTTTCTATGTTTATTAACTGCAGTAGTGATTCTGCATAAGGACCTATTAACTTGGCTGTGATATCACTGTCAGTTTTTGGAGGAAATTCCTAAATTCCTGTATCTCACTGCCTTAGAAGCTCAGATGACATAAATAACAGATGCCGATTAGCTTTGTTTTGCCTTTCCTTGAAATGAAGGTGTAAGCATAAGTAATTTATTTTTGGCAATATATATATCCTCAGGAAACAGAAGTAAGGGAGTGGAGACCAAACAAAAGTGGAAGAAAAGCCAAATAAAAGCATCCCTAAGCTGTTTGCACTGTGGGAAGCTGGGGCTCAACCTCTCTGGGACCTTCAGATGAACCTTGGAGAGTGCATCTCAGAGTTGTGCCAAGGAGGGGGCATTTGTTTACCAACTCTGCCCTCCTTTGGAAGAGAGTGAGTTGCTTTGCACTCCAGATTATTCTACTGCTAGGCCATTGGCTGAGGCAGAAAATTGGGAGATACTATGGAGGCTGAAATGGGACCCTAAAGAGCTACCTAGATATTGTCCACCCTAGCTGCCACTGAAATGTGTGTGTGTGTGTGTGTGTGTGTGTTGCTGGGCCTAAAAATTGTCTTTTTATACCTAGGCTTCTCACCTGAAACACAGGTACCTCATTTGGGCATGAGGCAGTGTTAGGAGTAAAGAGACCTGTGAAACATTGCATTACATTCTTGAACATGTTACTTTTATCCAAAGAATTAAGGGTGGGTAAAAAAATTCTTCACATTATTTATATATAATAATAAGTATGGATATATTATAGAATAAAATGATAAATATGTAACATTTGCTAAGAAAAAAAGGCTCTAAGTATGGTGCTTCAGATTGGACTCAAAGATGTGCTTTACATTAACTTTCTGAAATGGTTAGTCTAGCTAGGCAATCCTTGCTGCTGTTGTTAGGTATATCCAGTTGGGTCCAATACACAGAGACCCTGTGTACAACAGAACAAAACACTCCTTGACACTGTACTGTGCCCAGTGCTGTCAGTACATCTCTACTATTCATAGGGTTTTCAATGGTGGATTGTTTCAGGATTGCTTCGGGAGTGGATTACCACATCCTTCTCTCATTTTTGTGGTGCTAGGTATTGAACGGGGCTGGGATTTAGCTCAGCTGGTAGAGCGCTGCGCTGCAGTCTCTGAGGTCCTGAGTTCAATTCCCAGCACCACAAAAATGGGAGAAGGGCCAGGCAACCCACTCCCAAGGCAATCCCGAAACAGTCAGCCATTGAAAACCCTATGAGGGTCACTATGAGTCGGATACACTCGATGGCACCTAACAACAACGACAAGGTATTGAACCCAGGGCTTCCGAAAGCACAGAACAGCACTCTACCAACTGAACTAAACCCCAGCCCAGCTAGGCAATAGAACTGTTATTAAATTAAATATTAACCTAGGTATTGCTGTGAAGGTCTTTTGTACTCCTCTTTTTTTTTTTTTTAATACAGAAGTTCTTTTCTAATTTTTTTAATTTATTTATTTATTTATTTATTTATTTATTTATTTTGCAGTACTTGGAGGTTGAACCCAGAGCCTCACACATACTTTGCAAATGTTCTACCACTGATCTGCACTCCCAGCTCATTTTTTATTTTTTATCTTGTGACAGGGTCTCACTAAGTAATGCAGGCGGCCTCTGACCTTGAACCTGTGATCCTCCTACCTCTGCCTCCTGAGTCACTGGGATTATAGATGTGAGCCACCACGCCCAGCAGTATTTCCCCTCTTCTCCACAGTTTTCTTTTTTTCTGACGGTTTCAGTTACTGGTGGTCAACTACATTCTGAAAATGTTAAATGGAAATTTCCAGAAATAAATACTTCATAAGATTTAAATTGTATGCCATTCTGAGTAGTGTCATGAAATCTTGTGTCATTCCACTCTGTTCTGCCATGGACATGAATCATAACTTCGTCCAGTGTATTCATGCTGTATATGTTGCCTGCCTCCTGTCAGTTGAGAGAGAGGCCACTTTCATATCACTTTTATTATAGTATATGGTCATAATTGTTCTATTTTATTATTGCTATTGCTCATTTCTTGCTGTGCCTAATTTATAAATAAAATTTTATTGTGAGTATTTATTGGAAAAAACATAGTAAATATATGAAACATGATAAAAAATACTGCTGCTACATGCCATCCAAAAGAAAGGCAGGGATCTTCAATATAGAAAGTGGAAAGTAGCTCGTGAAACCTTAGTAACAGTATGTGACAAGTTTCACCATGCTCGGTGCAGTCAGTCAGGTGTGAACCATGATTGAGAGAAAGTGTGTTTTAATGTGGTCCTAAATCTCGAGTCATGCACAATGCTTCTGGTACAGCAATATCTGTCAAACAAACAATATGGTGTGTCTTCATCCACCTTAATGACTGGATGTGGCCCTGTGTGACTTCTGGCTCTTCCCCAAAGTCAAAATGACCATGAAAAGTAAAGGTTTTGAATTGATTCAAGATATCAAGGCAGCCAGGACAGCACAATTAAAGACACTCATGAAAGAAGACTTCCAACTGCTTTAGAAAGTGGCAAGAAAAATGGGAGAGTGTGTTTGAAGTCAAAGGGAGGATTTTGGGGGGGGGTTTAATGGCAACGTGTACTTTAGTGTAACAGATTTTCTTTTTAAGTTTAAACATTCACTGTATTTTTGGATTACACCTTGTAGGTGTCAGTACTATTTATAGTCTTAGGTATACGATGTAGGTCTTAGAACAAATCTCCTGAAGATTAGAGGGGAGCACTGTATCTATAATCAGTTGACTTTAAGTAAAGAAGATTATGCTGTATATTATGGTGGGCTACTTGTAATCTGTTTTAAGCTCTAAAGAGCAGGTTTCCTGAGAAAGAAGAAATTCTGTCTCAAGATTGCAGAATTGGCTCCCGCCTGAGAGTTCCAGCCTGCTGGCCCCTCCTACAGAGCTCAGACTCCAATCTGTGTTTGTGTGTACACATGTGATACATATGCACATATGTGATGTGTGATTCAAAAATACAGTGAATATTTAAATTAAAGAATGATGGGATAAGTGTGTTTGAAGCCAAGGGGAGTATTTTGAAGGGCATTAATGGCAATGTGTGCTTTAACATAAGAAAGATTTTTTAATTTAAATACTCACCATATCTTCTGACCATTTTGATGTTGGCAAGGCCAGAAGTCACATGGTTCCAGATCTTATGAATAAAGTAGATGAGGACACACTGTAATGTCTATTTGACAGAAATTGCTGTACCAGAAATGTGTTTCATGATCCATGATTTAGGACCACATTAAAACACACTTTCTCTCAACCATAACTCACCTTTTTACTGACTGCACTGAACAGGGTGAAACTTGCCACACACTGTCACTAAGGTTTGACTTGCTGCTTCCTGTACTGAAGATCCCTGACTTTCGATTGGATGGCACCTGGCAGCAATATTCACTGTGCTTTTTGATAACACCCTGTATATTTGTATGTGTATTTTGTACATTGTAGGTGTACATATGTAATAACATACATAATCTTTATGTATGTTATTATGTATCTTTATGTATGTTATTACAGAACATTGGTTCTGTGCCTTTGATAGAAACCTAACTGATATACTTCCCTTCTGTTATAAGGAGTTCTTCAGTAGAAATGTTTACAGGGCACTGAAAGAAGAAGTAAGGGAGGACATGGCAATCCATGCCCAAGGCAATCCCCAAACAGTCAGCCATTGAAAACTCTATGAGGGTTGCTATGAGTCGGACATGACTCCATGGCACCTAACAACAACAAAAGAAGTATCCTTCCTTTTTGTTTCTCAAAACATTGTGGAGGAGGGAGACCTAGGACCTGTATCTAGTTTGGTCTGCCCAGCACCTTTTTCCTTTTACCCTTTGTCTAGTAATAGAACTCCTGTGGCTTGTGGGGTTTCTTGTCCTTGTCCTTTGAATGGGATTGATCAACCCTCTGCATCAGGTGCCTGACCCACCCTAGCTAATCAGAATAAGTAATGCGTTTTGTTGGCCACAATGATTGGTGTAGGGATGGATATGTGACTTAGGCTGGGCCAATCAGATTCTCCTTGGAACTTTTGCTTCATCTGTCAGGAAAGTGGCAATTTATTATGGAATTTGCTAGCTGAAAGGGCAAAGTGAGGCTACAGCAGTGCATGGGGTCATCTCTTCTGCCAGAGAATAAAATCAACAGAGATGAAAAGAGGCAGATTTTTGATGACATCATTTCAATCACTGGATCTAGCTGTGCCCGGAAGCTCTCAGTCACATGTCCCAGGAAAATCACTCCTGAATTTTTTTTTAGTTTAAGGTGTTCAGGTTTTTTTTTTTTTTTCTTGTTGTTGTTGTTGTTGTTTTTTGACAAACAGAAGAATTGAGCGGGGAAACCCAGTGAAGAGGTGGAAAAGATTACAATTATAGAGGATGGTGGAAGCAATGCAAAAACAATCCAGTCTGGAGACAAACAAAAGACAGTTTAGCAGGAAACACTGGGCACTAAAATAATCTCTCAGCAGGGTGATGGTTTTGCTTTTGGTTTCAGTGGTCAAATAAGACCACAGCTAACACGAGCACATTAAAGCTTCAGTTATGATTTAAGGAATGGATGTTGGAAAAATTTCCCTAAAATATAAAAAGACATTAAGATATCTTTTTTTACATATAAATAATTTAATCAAATAATATGAGTTGTTGTTTGGCCCAAGCCACAACATAAATCCGTTAGTTAATTAGAAAAATTTTGTTTTTGAGGATGCAAGTTGAATGTTTCTAATGTAAAAATCTGAAATCGGCAGTGCTCCAAAATCTTCAATGCTTCAAAATCCGAAGTTTTTTTGAGTGTCAGCATGATACCACAAGTGAAAACTTCTACACGTGACCTCATGTGCAGGTCACAGTCAAAATACAAGCACACTAAGAATAATATAAAGTTACCTTCAGTTTACACATATAAGACACATATACAACATAAATGAATTTCATGTTTAAACTTAGGTCTCCCTAAGACATCTCATTATGGGTATGCAAGTCTTACAAAATTAAAAAAAAAAATCCAAAATTTGAAACACTTCTGGGCCCAAGCATTTTGAACAAGGGTTCTCAACCTGTGTTGACAAATGTGACATCAATTCTTGTCAGGTTAGCCATCCTTCATTTCAGATGCTAGGTGGCCCCAGTGACCATTTCTTTGAGATTTAGATTTGGATCAGGAAAAATTTGTATTTATGTTGATGAATGAAAGAAGATGCTCTGAATGAACACGGTAGACAGTTGAGTTAGCACTAGTTGTGTGACAGCATGACAAATATTATTTTAGAGATGGGCACAGGCAACTGAGAGCAAATAAGAGGGATATCTAGATCTGAGTAGGAGTTCCACAAAGATGCCTGGGAGATAAGTCTTGAACTGATATTGAGGGACGAGGAGGCATTAGCAAGATGGTGGAGGTCTGAAGGCATCTCAGGCATCATAAATGCAGAAGCATGGGAAATGCCAAGCAGCTCAGGATGGTAGAAATAAAATGTGCATGAGTAACAGCAGGGGAGATGGTGGTAGCAAGGTAGGTAGCAGGCAATCTCTAGGGACTTCATTAAGTTTAAGAATTTGAATTCTGAGCTGAACTTTAAGGGGTGCTATTGAAGGATTTTAAAATAGGATGGTGATTATTTATTGAAATCTCCCAAGATACATTTAAGGTTAGTCATGATTGCATGGCAAGTAAAGAAATGAGCAATTTCTCTGATCTATAGGGTGTTATAGGGAAAACCTTGACTATCTGTGAGGCTCTGATCACCAAGCCCTCTAAGAAGTGACTGGGTTATTGTTCTCATGGGGTTAACCAAGTCCTTGAGCAGAAAGAGAGCATTTTGAGAGAAGGAGGCTTTGTACCAGAGGGCAGTTACTGATTCAAATTCATGTATGTTGAGTCCCAGCTGGGGCCTTGACATTGATCTTCTGTACTCCTGGATCTGAAATAAATTCAGAAATGTAGTCCTTTGGAATGAAAGCAAAGATAAGGGTGGGAGAGCAAGGCTAAATGCAGAGAAAAATTAGCTTTACTTTAGTGAGAAATCCTCAGCAGGGTATTCTTTTAAGTAACATGTATTCTGTTCTATTTCATTAATTTTAAAAGGAGGGTGACTAGAAATGACTTATCTGAGTAACCCAAAAGATTCAGATCAGCTAGTCAACTAATGGGACCCAGGTCACCTTTAACATGAATGATGCATGAAGTAGATGATAGATACAAAGAGCTTTGCTATGTCTGCTGATGTTTAGTGTCTCAGAAATTGCGGGGTTTCAGTTAAATGAATAAGGATTCTTCCAATATAGTGATTGCCTGTGTTTTGAGAGATTAACTACTGTATGCTTTAGTTAGCAGTTTATTATTCTCCTTTGACAAAGAGAAAAATTAAAGAAAAAGGAAGGTTGGTATGTACACATATTAGAAAGATGGGTGATTTATAGAACTGCACTATTTTAGTGTTTCTGAATGACCCTTTTTTAATGGAAAAGAGACCTGTGACCTCATTTACATTTCAAATATTCCTGCAGTAGAATGGTGAAGATCAATGAATTGATTGTCAGAGCAACAGCATGAGTGATAAATTTCTTAGTTAAAATAAAAGAAGAAAGAAAGACAGACAAAGGTGGATAGTAAGGTATTCCTGATACAGGAATAATGGGACAAAAAGTCACAGTTCTATTCCTAATCTCATTTTTCTAAAATTCAAATAATCTGAGGATAAGAAGCGAAATGCTGACTTGAAAGTGTGGTTAAATATTTTCTCAGTGTATTATGTGAAACTTGAATGTAACCCAACATGTATTCTGGTGGTGGACTCTAATTCCTGTTGTCTGGAGATATTTTGAGAGGCAATGTAATGTAATAGAGAATGGATTATATTTGGAAGTATAAAGTCATCCTTCCAGAAACCCAGGCAAGAGGATGGGCTTCTTTTAAGAATGGTGAGTAGTTGAAACATTTCTTGTATTCAGAAGATATCCAGCTCTATTCAGAGGGGTGTATACTAGTCCTGTGTCTCTAACAAAATAATTACTACAGCATGTAATTGTCTCAAATCTAAATAGTGTAGAAATATTAATCTTTAGCAGTCATTAATTAGGTTGAGTATCCCGAAGATACCAGTTATCTACTTATGTGGAAGTTTGGCAAGGTCACTGTAAGCAACTCCATTTTTTGTCCCTCCCCAGTTCAAGGTGTGGATCTGGTCTGCCCATTATCTCTTCAGCTCATTACATCTCATTCATCACTTTATCTGGATAGAGAAAGCCTGAGATAAGAATCTGCCTTAATTCACAGGCAGGCCTAATGATCTGGCAGGTTGAATGGGGATGGCCAGAACAAGAATGGGAGATTGTGACCTACACATCTGAGACTAAGTATATGGTTAGAAATCTCCAAATGAGCCCAGAGTTAGAGGATTTGTGTATCTTACGTGAATATTCATTGTAGTTGGTTGAATTGCAACCCCTTCCCTAAGATATATTTAAGTCCTAAGCCCTGGCATCTGTGAATGGGAAGTTATTTGGAAATAGCATTTTTGAAGATGAAATTAAAGATTTTGAGATGAGATCAACCCAGATTAAGGGTAAATCCAATGACTGTGTCCTTATAAGAGAAAAGAGATGCTTTGAGACATAGGGACACCTGGAGAGAAGCTATGTGAAGACAGGCAGAGCTTGGAGGTTAGCTACCCTAAGCCAAGGTACACCTGGAAGTAATAGAAGGGAGAGTCAAGAAAGGATAGTTCCCCAGAACTTATGGAGAGACCATGGTTCTACCTATACCTTGATTTTGAGCTAGTCCTCCATAGTCTCCAGAACTGTGTGAGAATACATTTCTGTTGTTTGAAGTCAGCAAATCCATGGTAATTTATCATAGCAGCTCTAAAAAACTAACATACTCTTGAAAACAACCGCATCCTGGAGACTCCAATTACTACCTAATGCTACCAGGTGAAAAGGGTAACAAGAGGGCTATGATATTGGTGAGTTGACTAAACCTGACTCTGCAAGTGAAATAGGATTGCTGCTCTGGGGAGAGACAAAGAAGAATGGAGGCGGAGGGGTAAGAGTTGGAGGAAGACTCAATTATCCATTGTAGGTAAGATTACCAAAAACCCAGATCACTCAGAAGTAAAATTCTGGGCCACCAACTGAAGTTCTGGCTGAGGGCAAAGAGATCTTAGAATGACGGGTCAGCAGATTTATAAATGCTACCTATTGGCTCATGACCATAAGGGTATTTTTGGCTGGATGAAACATACTGTTATACTTTAATTTTCTCCCTTTTTTTCCCCATTATTTTTACCAGGTAAACCGGTGGGAATTAGTTTAACCCTGGTTTTGTGACTGCAGAGTACCAGGAGTACAACCATAGACACTCAAGAGATCTTGTACGTGGAGTGAGGTGTAGCAACTGATATGTGGAGTGTTTGGGTGTCCCCCGCATTCTGGGGGATAAGATGGACACTTTCTTGATATATGAGGGATAGTTGCATTATGTTCAGCAGCAATATTTTTAATAAGCAGATGCATATGAAGAAGGCTGTATATTTATGTTGAACAGCTGAAAAAGTGGATCATAGTGGACATTTGTCAATTGTTTTGACAGCTAGTGTCTGAAGTCTGTCTACATGGAGGGATTCCCTACTTTATAGGTCATAGGAGAGGCGAATCCTGTTGAGTGCAGTAGAAACTCAGCACTTCCCCAGTCTTCCTCTGATGGCGCACAGGCATGTGGCCTGGGCTCCACCAATCACACCTATCGACCCAGAGCTGGAAACTGGAGTTAGAGGTATGAAGAAATAGGAGCCATGAGGACACCTGATGGCAGCAGCTGTGCCCCTTTTGGTGGTTCTCAGACAGTGTGGCAAGGTGCGAGTGTTGGTGGCTTTAGAGATGTAAGCAGTAGTGTCTGTTCACTTGTGTTTTCACAAGGCTAGTTCTGCTTTCTGAATTCTTGGCTGAGCCATACCCTGCCTGTCTGGTCCTTCTGGTTACCCAGTAAGCCACCCAAAATCTTATTACTAAGTTCTTTTTCTCTTTACGTCAGCCAGAGTTGGTTTTCTTGGCTGCCAGAATCTGACTGATATAGTACTCTAATTGGGTTTTTATTATCTTTTAAAAATACATATTTTTATTTGATATGCATGTAAGAATATATAATGTACATGTAAGTTGTAAAGTATAACACTCATCCAGTGAAAGACCTAGTGCATTGTCCCCTGCCCATGAGATGACCACTCTTGTATTTTATATTGATTGTTTTCTTTTTTTTTTTAATAGTTTTATAAGCCAGGTGCTATGGCACACACCTGTAGTCTCAGCAACAGGAGGCTGAGGCAGGATGATTGCATGTTTGAGGCCAGAGGCAGCCTGGGCAAATTAGTGAGACCTTGTCCCAAAACAAAAAATAACAAAAAGTTGGGAGTGTAGCTCAGTGGCAGAACACTTGCCTAGCAGATGCAAGACCCTGGGTTCAAACCCCCAGTACTGCAACAAAACAAAACTTTATCACATATTTAAGTATGTCTAAACAATCTAATTGATAACTTCGCTTATTTTTGAACTTTATCAAAATAATGCCCCTTTTGTGCATAGTCTTTGGGATTGCCATTTTTTAAACTCAAGAGTTGTTCATACATCTCAATAAGAGGATAAAGTCAATGGCATATTTACTTTTGACATTTTGTTTTGTTTTGTTTTATTTTGGGACAGTGTCTCACTTTGTTGCCCAGGATTGCCTTAAACTTACTATGTAGCTGAGGGTGGCCTCAAACTCACGATCCTTCTACTTCAGCCTCTTTAGTGCTGGGATTATTGGCATGTGCCATGATGCTTGGCTTACTTTTGACTTTTAAAATATTTATTATATTAAGACAGAGAATTTTATATATTATACATTCTCCACTAGAATTGCTTACAAGAAAAGCTAACATACCTAGAGAAGAACTACATATTCCAGGGAATGTCTCCTGCTGATTTGCCAAGGGCAGCAAAAGGAAAAGACACATAGAACTATTGAGTTACCCAAGTGTTCTAGACTGGCTATCACTGGCAGCTAGTAGCAATGCTTGTCAAGGAGAGCCTAGGATGTGGCATGATGCCAGTGGAGAAGGCATTGTATCATCAGGGAGAATGAAAGACAAAAATCAATGGTTCCTGGGCGTCAGGCAATAACTGTGGCTACACACGTGTGTGTGTGTTTGCATGCATATACATGTCTACATGCATGTGCAAATGTATGTGTAGGGACTTGAGAGAGCAAAGGCTCTGGAGAAGTTATAGCTTGTGTAATGTTTGGAGAGAAAAGGAAAGGCCATTATATGGGAGTGTTTTTGTGAGTCATACATTTAACTTCCTATAATACTCTTCCAAAGACAAAAGCAGAGTTTAGGTTGTCTTTTTTTTTTCTTCTTCTTAAGAATAGACTTTTTTAAAGAATAGTTTTAGGTACATAACATAATGGAGAAGATGGTTCACAGCATTTCTGTACAACTGTGTCTGTTTTCCTCAATTATTAACATCTCACTAACATACATTAGTATGGTGCACTTGCATGCTTTGCAAGTGCTGGACCACTGAGCTGCACATCCAGCCCATTTTTTTAACTTTTTGAAACAGGGTCTCGCCAAATTACGCAGATTACCTCTGGTCTCGAGTTTGCAATCCTCCTGCCTCTGCCTCCCAAGCCACTGGAATTAAAGGTGTGCGCTACCACGCCCAGCTGATAATCTTGACAGTTTTAAGGAGGACTGGTCAGGTATTTTGTAGGATAATTTTCTACTGAAATTTGTCTGCTGTTTTTGTTGCAGTTAAGCTGGGTTATGGGTTTGGGAGAAGAACACCACAGGAAGTGCTGCTTTTTTCACACCACAACAAGGATATTATCAAGGAATTGCCTTATAAAGGCATTTGTTTCTTGGACTTTTATTTTCTTTAATGTTCTTTGCAACAATTGTATGTGAGGGGCCATAGGATTTATTCTAGTTACAATGAACATAGAAGAAATAGTTGCTTATTTTAAAAAGTCATTGTAGGAATATTACATGTTGCTTTTAGAGACGGCTGTCTCCATGTAAAAACTGTTATTAGGCATTTTCCTGCCATTTCCTAGCCCAGGCTCACTCTCCTTCCATGGGCTCTGTTAGGGTTTGGAAAGTGCTTTTGTATGTGTCAAGTCTAGAGTCCCATAGTAACTTTGTGAGGTAGATAAACTGTGTATTGTCCTGGATTTATGAAAAATAGAGGTTAAGGTGTCAGGACAAGTAATTTGTCCAAAATGCCCCAGTGAGTAAATACTGGGGCTAACCTCCAAACACGCCTACTGGTTACAGGTTATCCCTCAGTGCATGAGTTTTCTGGGGATGCCATAACAGAGGCCACAGCTGTTGTTGTTAGGTGCTGTCAAGTAGGTGTCCGACTCATAGCAACCCTATGTACAACAGGTGAAACACTGTTGGTAGTGCTTCTCTGCTGTTCATAGGATTTTCAGTGTGTTTTGGGAGTGGGTTGCCAGGTCCTTCTCCCAAGCCTACAGCACCTGGTGTTCCCAGGCGGTCTCCCATCCAAGAACTAATCAGGCTTGACTTTGCTTAGCTTCTGAGATCTGAGGGGATTGGACGCCACAGTGGTATGGCTACAGGCAAGGCCACAAATAGAATGGCTTAAACTGCAGGCATGGAGGCCAGAGGTCCAAGATCAAGTTGTCAACAAGGCCAACACCCCTCCAAAGGGGCCAGAAAGGCTCTGCTGCAGGCCTGTCTTGGCTTCTGGCAGTTCCTGACTGTGGCTGCACATCTGCACATTGTATCCTTCCTGGGGGGCATGTCTGTCTCTCCTGTTCCTGATTTTAATGATTAAGCCACACTGCCACTTCCTTATTTCTCTTCTTAGCACTTTGCTGTTTGGTTTCTTTCTTTCTTTCTTTCTTTTTTCTTTTTTCCCTTTATTGATGAATGTTGGTGGGGTAGA
Organism: Pedetes capensis; assembly: GCA_007922755.1. NCBI lineage: Eukaryota > Metazoa > Chordata > Mammalia > Rodentia > Pedetidae > Pedetes > Pedetes capensis. Next base: position 41,409 of record VMDO01011205.1, read on the forward strand.
GAGTAATACAGCTTTCACTTTTTCCATTATCCAACTATTATATCACTTTGGCTACACTTGCATCAACTTACAAAGTTTATGGAACCTTTTGACTAAAATGTAGTAAAACTCATATGCATATATGGTAACTATATAATATAACTATTGCTCTATTTTTCCCATGTACTGATAAAGTTGCATCATTTACATTGAGATTATCCTCTCCTCTTTTATCCTTTTACATTGTTTCTCCTCCCATTTCCACCTTCCATAGCTTTCCCTTCCCTTTTCTAGTCCCCTCCCTTCCTTCTACCCTGTTTATATTTTCCCTTCTTCACTAAGTTTAATTGTGCATTTTTATATATCTACATCTATCTATGTATAGATTTTTCTATCAGAGGTCTAGCACAGATTTTGAGGCATTCTGAATTTTAGTATCTCAAACCCATATCTTCTCTGTACTTAGCATACTAAAAAGATGCGGGTACTTTTGTTAGAAGATAGTAAGCAGGAAGAAAGGGAATAGAAGGCTTTGCAGCCAGCCACCCCCACATATAGCCATGTGCTTCCCAGACACCTGGAATATGATTGTCAATGTGAGCCTACTGTGGGACAAGTTCTTTGGTCTGGTGGGCCTCAAATCCTTGATAGATAATACCCTTATAAGCAGTATCCTTCCTTGAAAAAAACAGGGAACTAAAATCACTCCTCACTTCTACATTCATCCAGGAAGAATGCTAGAACTGTGTGAGACATACACCTCCCTTAGCAATGGAAAAGGACATTGTTTAGTGGATTCTGCTCCCTTATCAAGACCAGACACTGCCTGGATTTCTAACCTCTTGAAATGTCCATCCCTGAGCCCAGTCCTTGAAGACACTGGGAATTCATTAACTCCAGGGGTCAACATTTCTTTCCTCCCTCTGAAGGCTCAAATCCTACTATAAAGGTTACAGCTGACCTTAGCTCAGGGCAGCAGTAGCCTTTCATTATTGCCTGCCTTCATGTCTCAAAGGTGAACTATCTTTATAATCTATGTCTATATTCTCTGTCGTTAATAAACTTATTCTATACACTGTACTATAATTTCTGTGTCTCACATAACTTCTTTCATAGGGGGAGACACAGATGGACTGGGGTATCTGGTACCGGGGAGCGGGGAAGGTAATTGCAACCGCTGGGAAGGACCTGCCTCCTGCCAGCCTCCTGGACCCATGCTTCCTTCTCTGGACCTGTCTCTCCATGCTCCCTGCTTCTCCCTGCTAACACTCTGAATAGCCTCGCTGTCTGGCTTCCTTTTAAAATGCCAGCACCATTAACTACTCAGGAAGAGTGGGCTGCCATCAGCAGCAGGAAAAGCCATGCCACTTACTGGTCTAAAAAGGTGTTAGCAGCTACAAATAAACCCTGGATGAATGGAATCCACAGTCTCTAGGTCTCCCCATGTAAGGGGTCATTTATTTGACATCCATTCACTTATTCAACAAGCCGTGGTGCTGGTTTGGGTTGAGCTAGTTCTGAATTGAGGCTGTTGTCCTTCCCCTTGAGGCTTTCTTCAATAATTACTCTGTTATTGACACATCACTGGCTCAGGCATGACTAATGGTTTAGTATTACTGAGAGATCCTGCTAAAGGTCACCTGGGAGAGGATGTGGGGGGAGCCAAACTGACATTTCCACTGTACAATGATGGAGCAAATGGAGATTTTAAGGGGGGAAGACCCCACTTAGTCTTTACAATAGACCTGAGCGCCATTATAACGCCTTGTAATCAAATTTCCACCTCTTCTAGAATCTTTGTTCTGCTTATTAAGGAAGTGAAATGACACAACAGGGTATGCAGTGGAGGTCTGTGGCATACTTAGGTGCATTGTTAGAACAGCGGCACAGGCTGTTCACGGTCAGTATGCACAGTAGCAGGTTACTTATTGGGTAATAAGACAGACCCAAGAGTGCCTTTGTAAGAGTTGAAAGGGGAATTTTCAGATAAAGAAGAAAAAAAATGTTTTTAATGAAATTTAGAGAGTACGGTCAGAGTATAATTTATGGACTAAATCTTGCTCTCCAGTGCCTGCAAAGGTAGAGAGAAGGCAGGAGGGGGAAGCTTCCAGAGCTGCAGGTTATTTCTCCTTAGCTATGTCTATCCGTTTTTACCACTGACCCATCTCACTGCATTGCTTATATTTCTAGGCAAAGGTTACTATTCTCTCCTCAAGATGCCATTTCTCTTGTAACTATTGGAGGGCTTGTCTGTAAAAGATTCTAGCCACTTGCCTTTTGACATTGTGTGTGTCTTGCTTGTAAAATGGGCTGGCAAGTTCTTGCTACTGGGTTTTTTTTTTTTTTTTTTTTTTTTGGTGTGTGTGTGTGTGTGTGTGGTACTGGGGGTTGAACCCAGGGCCTCAAGCTTGCATGCTCTGCAAGTGCTGGACCACTGAGCTGCACCCCCAGGCCATTGTTTTACTTTTTAAGACAGGGTCTTGCTAAGTTACGCAGACTGCCTCTGGTCTCAAACTTGTGATTGTCCTGCCTCCGCCTCCCGAGCCACTGGGATTACAGGTGTGCGCCTGCCTCCACCTCCTGAGCCACTGGGATTACAGGTGTCCTGCCTCCACCTCCCGAGCCACTGGGATTACAGGTGTGCGCCATCACGCCTGTCTTGCTACTGTTTTTCACCACCCCCAGTAGTAGGGGTGGGAGGTGGACCCAGGGTCTCATACATGCTAGGCAAGCACTCTAACAGTGAGTCTTACTCCTAGCCCTTTTAAAATTAATTAATTAATTGATTAATTAATTAATTAAATTTTGAGATAGGGTCTTACTAAATTGCACAGGCTGCCTCTGGCCTTGAGCTCATGATCGTCCTGCCTCAGCCTCCTGAATCGCTGGGATTACAGACCTGTGTTACAGTGGCTGGTTTAGGCTGGCAAGTTCTTGATAAAGTATTGCTTCACATAAAATTGAAGAAAATTGCAGAGGGAATTCTTGTTGTTGACCAGAACTTTTCCATGGAATTTGCAGGCTGGAACACAGCAAAGTCAGCCAGCAGCAGTCGTACCCCACCTCTGCTGCTTTAATCTGGCATCTAATGGCCACAATCCCCTTGGAGCAAAACTCTTTTCAATTCTCTCTTTTTTAAAGGCTGGAACAAGCTGGGCCTGATTTACTGGAAACACGACCACATTACACAGCAGATGTTAATGAAGAATGGGCACATGAGCTTAATAGTACTTTCTGATTGGCTAGGGCATTTGGAAGAGAACATTGATGCTATTAAAATGTGCAACTGGGAAGCAGAGCCTGTGATGCCATCCACATATTTTTTGTGACCTTTGTTTAAAGGGTTTCTTTCAGTTCTCTAATAAGTGAGGGTAACCATTCTGACAGTGCCTTCTATTTATTTTCTATTTTATCCCTCCCTCTTTTTTTTTTTTTCCCGTTTTCCAGGGCAAGAGGATATAATATAGACCATCTCGGCATCCTTGATCTGTTTATTTGCTTCTACCATTTGCCTGGTTCTCATGTTAAGGAGAGAGACTATGGGAAAGGAAAAGTTATGTCCCTTAGAGGCTTTTCTAATTAACTGTTTGAAAGAGACTTTTAAAAAATGCCTAAGTGTGAGGTTATTTGTATGCCTAATTTCGTTTTTATGTTACACTTACTTTTAAGTGTAATTTATCAGGGCTTAACACTCGTATTCTTTCAGGGGCATTACAAAGAGCATTGCACATTTATTACAGCCCTTTAAATGGCTATGTTTTATTTCCATATGCTTTTAAATGGTTATTGAGTGGATTTGGTGCTCTTCCTGTAGTTAAAGTGCATTTTTTTAATTGTACATAAATGGTAAATAATTGATACCTGCCATATGCTTCTCTCTCCCTTCCTGGGCTCCCCTGCCCCTATCCCCTCTTCATTCTCTTCCTTTCTCCCTTCCTATTGGTTATTTCCTTATCTTGCTTTCCATCTTTTCATTTCCCTTCTCTGCAGGCTTCTACTGCTTTTAATACCATTTTTGTTACCTTTCTATGTGCACATTGAGAGGGTTTAAAAACATTTTTTTTGGTGGTATTGGGGGATTGAACCCAAGGCCTTATGCATGCTTTGCAAGTGCTCTACCATTGAGCTGTACCTCCAGTCCCCTTTAAAATGTTTATCTTGAGACAGGGTCTTCCTAAGTTACACAGGGTGCCTCTGGCCTCACACTAGCAATCCTCATCCCTCCATCTCCTGAGTTTCTGGGATTATAGGCATGCACCACTATGCCAAGCAGAGAGGGGATTTTATATGGGTTCTTGAGATCATTGCAGTAGCCAGTATGGGTGACGGGAGCAAGTAGGGGCACACAGCTCCTTAGCTCATGCTTGGATCAAGAATTTTAAATAGCAGCGTGGTTTCAGGGACCACTTTTTGAAAATTACTTTTTTCTTCAGATTGCTGAATTGATATGAGATTAATTCTTGTTCGTTGCCTCTGCTTCTCTGGCTATTCAATAACAACCTTCAGAAAACTGAAATTAAGGAAATTGGGGCCAAATGTCTGAGATCATTCTGAGCAGGCAAAGATTTCCAGGTTGAACCATTTTAAAGGAATCTTATTAGGGAAATGAGAGGATAGATAGTGCAAGAGGAAATTTAAAGGATATTCTGTCTTTGATAAACTTCTTTTTAGGAAATTCTTACTATGTTGAGGATGCAGAACTATAGAAATTTTAGACTGGTTTGCTTTTAAAACACCTAACATCAACAACACCTGCAGCTGTAGCCCTGTGGCATCCGATCCCGTCAGATCTCGGAAGCTAAGCGGGGTTGGGCCTGGTTAGTACTTGGATGGGAGACTGCCTGGGAACACCAGGTGCTGCAGGCTGGGGAGATGGACCCGACAACCCACTCCCAAAAATCAATCTGCAATTGCAAACCCTATGATGAGTAGAGAAGCACTGACAATAGTGTTTCCCCTGTTGTATGTAGGGTCGCTATGAGTTGGGTACTGACTCGACGGGACCTAACAACAACAACAAAAGGCAAAAATTGTAAGCCATTTAGAGATGTTATACTCCAACATTAGAATAGTTTCTCCCTTTTGAAACAAAAAAGTTGAAAATTAATAAGAAAATACAAAGGACCCAGAATAATCAGAACAATCTTGATAAAGAAGAGCAAAGTTGAAAGACCCAATTCAAAACTTAATACAAGGCAGTAGTAATTAAGATATTTTAGTACTGGGACAAGGACAGATGTATTGCTCAATGGGAAAAAATAATGAGAGTCCAGAAATAAAGCTCAGTTGGTAGAGAGCTGCTCTGCACTCTCTGAGGATCTAGGTTCAACTGGCAGCATTGCAAAAACAGGAGAAGGACGTGGCAATCCACTTTCAAAGCAATCCTGAAACAGTCAGCCATTGAAAAGCCTATGAGGGTCGCCATGAGTTGGACCTGACTCAGTAACACTTAATGACATCTATGCTCAATTGATTTTCAACAAAGGTACCAGGATCATTAAGTGGAGAAGAACAATCTTTTCAACAAATAGTGCTCGTACAAGTGGAGAGACAAATGCAAAAAATGAAGTTGGAGCCCTACCTGGCACTGTATGTAAAAATTAATCCAAAATAGATCAAGAACTTAAATATAAAAGTAAAAACTATAAAACTCTTAGAAGAAAACATGAAGATAATTGCCAAATCTAAGATCACAAAGATTTAATTCTCAAATATGACACAAAAGATACAAACAACAAAGAAGAAATATACACAAATTTTCCTTCTTTAAGGTAAAAACTTTAGTTCTTCAAGAACACAAGAAAGTGAGAATACTGATGGAATGGAAGAAAAAATTTCCAAATCATATCTGATAAGGGATTTGTGTCTACAATATATAAAAATTCTTAGAGTTCAATCATAGATAATGAGATTTTAAAATTTGATTAGGAATTTCTCTAACATAGACACAAAAAAGATCATGTTAGGTGCTGTTGAGTCAGGTTTGACTCATAGACACCGAATGTGCAATAGATGAAACACTACCTGACACTGTTCCATACCCTGCACTATTGTCAGTATTGCTCTGCTATTCATAGGGTCTTTGATGACTGATTTTTTGGGAGTGGGCTGCCAGGCCCTTCTTCCAAGCCTACAGCACCGGGTATTCCCAGGCAGTCTCCCATCCAAGCACTAGCCAGGCCCAACCCTGCTTGGCTTCCAAGATCAGGTAAGACTGGATGCCAGGATGGCATGGCTATAAACTAAAAGGCCCTAGAGCACAAAACATATGCTTAACATCAATAGTCATTGGAGCAATCCAAATAAAAACCAAAATAAGATACCAATTCACATCCACAATAGTGAAAAAGACAGATAATAACAAGTATGGGAAAGGATGTCTACACAAAAACTTGTACATAAAATATTCATAACATCATTATCCATAATAACTGAAAGGTGGAAGCAAATCAAATGCTGATCAGCTAAAAGATGGATAAATAAAATGTGGTATATACCATAATTTGGAATATTATTTGGCCTTAAAAAAGATTAGAGTACTGACACATGCTACAATATAAATGAACTTTGAAAACATTATGCTAAGCAAAAGAGCCAGTTGTTGATGTTTAAATACTGTATGACTCCATTTATGTGAAATACCCAGAATAGGCACAAGGTAGAGATGGAAAGTAAATTAGGGGTTGCCTAGTTCTAGGAGACCTATAACTGTACCACTGTGGCGTCCCATTCCATCATGTCTCAGAAGCTAAACCAGGTTGGGCCTGGTTAATACTTGGACAGGAGACCTTCTGGGAACATCAGGTCCCCTGGGAGAAAGACCCAGCAACCCACTCCCAAAAAACAATCAGCAATTGAAAACCCTATGAATAGCAGAGAAGCACTGACAATACTGTTTTGCCTGTTGTACGTAGGGTTGCTATGAGTCAGACACTGACTTGAAGGCACCTGAAAACAACAACAATTCTAGGAGAGGATGAGACTGGAGAGTGATAGGTAGGGGATAAAGGAATACCTTCTGGGAGGCTAAAATGAATAAAAATGCTTATAGTTATGGTTACACAACTCTATGAATATACTAAAAGCCATTTAGTTGTTGTTGCGGTTAGGTGCCGTCGAGTCAGTATCCGACTCATAGAGACCCTCATAGGGTTTTCAATGGCTGACTGTTTTGGGATTGCCTTGGGAGTGGATTGTCAGGCCCTTCTCCCATTTTTGCGGTGCTGGGAATTGAACTCGGGGCCTCAGGGACTGCAGCACAGTGCTTTACTCACTGAGCTAAATCCCAGCCCAAAAGCCATTTAGTAGTATACTTTAAATGGTTGAATTGTGTGGTATGTGAACTAGTATCTCAATGAAACTATTATGTGAGCTGGGCACTGTGGTACACACCTGTTATCCAGGTGACTTGGGAGGCTGAAGCAGGAGGATTATGAGTTTGAGGCCAAAGGCAGCCTACATTACTTAGCGAGACCCTGTCTCAAAATAAGAAAGATAAAAAAATGTGCTGAGGGTACAACTCTGTGGTAGAGCCATTGCAAAGTAAGTGAGAGGCCCTGGATTCAACCCCAAAGTACCATCAAAACAAAACAGAACAAAAACCTGTTATCCTCCAAGTAATCCCTAGTCAGCTCCTACCCCCCAAGCAAAACTTCAAATTCTTTGACTAATGACTCCCAAAGCTTGAGAAACACTTAGTGCAAGTAAGTAATTATTCCTGCTTTCTAGATGCAACAATTGAGACTCAGAAGGCTAAATGATTTGCCCAGAGTTATACAGGTGACTGGCGGTAGTTGTGGGAGCCCCAGATTTCCGTCTCAGCCTCTTAGTTCAGAACTGTATCCTTCTACCAGCTCTCCTTGGCATTTCCTTCTGAGAGTCCTTTGGTGGCAGCAAGATTATGAAACAAAGCTACCTTTGTGTTTCTTTATTGTTGTAATGATCTGACTTAAGGCTCCCTCCAGGCCTATTTGTTTGTTTTTGAGACAGAGTCTCTCTATGTAGCCTCAGGGGCCTAGAACTTACTATGTAGCTCAGGTTGACCTTGAACTGGAATCGATCCTCCTGCCCCAGTCTCCTGAGTGCTGGGATTACAGGTGTGTACCCCCACACCTGGCTGAAAACATGGAACTGGCCCATACAGGGACCAAATAAACCCATTGTTAATGCAGAATTCTGGAGTCCTTTTTGGTAGATTACAGGAGACTTTGAAGAGGTTTGATGTGAGTGAGGGTGAGCTACCTACCCATAACATTCCTATCAGGTTGTAGTGAAAGCAGATCTTAGGTCAAATTCCTCCCCCAACATAAACATTCATTAAATAATTATATGTTTTTTAGGTGCCATGGAGTCGGTATTCAACTCATAGCAACCCTATGTCCAACAGGTGAAACACTATTATTAGTGCTTCTCTGCTGTTCATAGGGTTTTCAGTGGCTGATTGATTTTTGGTAGTGGGTTGCCAGGTCCTTCTCCCAGGCCTACAGCACCTGGTGTTCCCAGGTGGTCTCCCATCCAAGTATTACCCAGGCCTGACCCTGCTTGGCTTCTGAGATCTGATGGGATTGGAGGCCACAGTGCTACAGAGGCAAATAATTATATAAGCAGATGGAAAATAGTCCAGACAATCTGCTCTGCGGAGGTGAGGCTGTCGCAGGCTTCTGTCTCTTTGGTTAGGTTCATTCCTACATGCGTGAAAGGGTCACCTAAGGCAGAGGTGGAGATGTTGCAGAGGCACAGTCTAATCCACCACAGTTCAGATCATCAGAAATACTCCTGGCTAATGGCTAGACCTGGAGACATTCAGTGATCAAGCTTGGGGCAACATCTCAAAAGGGGTAGGCTATAGGCCTAGCTGGGGCTGGGATTTAGCGCAGTTGGTAGGGTACTGTGCTGTAGTCTCCGAGGTCCGGAGTTCAACTTCCAGCACCGCAAAAATGGGAGAAGGGCCTGGCAATCCACTCCCAAGGCAATCCTGAAACAGCCATTGAAAACCCTATAAGGGTCGCTATGAGTCGGAAACCGACTCAACAGCACCTAACAACAACAACAATAGGCCTAGCTAGATACTGATACTCTGTTCAAGCAAGGATTCGGGGACATATCTCTTAAATATGTTAGCTAATCTATACAACAAAGCCTATTTTTAACCATTTGAACCTTGGATTCCACAGCTATAAAATGAGATATTTGAGGAGTGGGACGTGGAACCAGGGACATCATTGCTGATGTCAGATGGATTTTGGCTGAAAGCAGACAATACCAGATAGATGTCTGTCTATATTTCATTGACTATGCAAAGGCATTTGACTGTATGGATCACAACAAATTATGGATAACATTGCAAACAATGGGAATACCAGAGCACTTAATTGTATTCATGAGGAATCTGTACATGGACCAGGAGGCAGTCATTTGAACAGAAGAAGGAAACACTGCCTGGTTTAAAGTCAGGAAAGTTGTGTATCAGGGCTGTATCCTTTCACTGTACCTCTTCAATCTCTATGCTGGGTAAATAATCCAAAATGGTAGACTTTATGAAGAAGAATGTGGCATCAGGATTGGAAGAAAATTCATCAATAATCTGCATTATGCAGATGACACAACTTTGCTTGCTGAAAGTAAAGAGAATTTGAAACATTTACTGATGAAGATGAAGATCAAAGAACACAGTCTTCAGTATGGAGTGCACCTCAACATCAAGAAAACAAAAATCCTTATAACTAGGTTAATATGCAACTTCATGATAAATGGAGAAAACATCAAGGTTTTCCAAGATTTCGCTTTACTTGGTTCTATAATCAACACTCACAGAAGCAGCAGTCAAAAAATCAAAAGGTGTATTGCATATGGAAAAGCTGTTGCCAAAGATCTCTTTGAAGTGTTGAAAGGTAAAGATGTCACTTGGAAGACAAAGGTGTGCCAGACTCATGCCATGGTATTTTCAGTCACATCATATGGTTGTAAAAGCTGGACTTTGAATAAGGGAAACAGGAGAAGAATTGATGCTTTTGAATTATGGTGCTGAAGACAAATATTGAGTATACTATGGACTGCCAAAAGAACCAATAGATCTGTCCTAGAAGAGGTGCGACCAGAGTGCTCCTTGGAAGCAAGGATAGCTAGACTGTCTTAAGTATTTGGATATGTAGTCAGGAGGGACCAATCCATAGAGAAGGACATCATGTTTGGAAGAGTGGGAAGACCCTCAACTAGATGGATTGACGTAGTGTCTGCAACAATGGCCTTAAACATAAAAGAGATCATGGCTTGGCACAATGTCAGGTGGTGTTTTGTTTTGTTTTACATTGGGTCACCATGAGACAGACCTAAGTCTCTGGCACCTAACAACAATATCAACATACATATTTGAAACCACTGTGATATGTTGATTAAATGCTATGAATTTATTTAATAAATAGTTACCTCTAGTATGTCTAAAATTCACTATTCTAGTTAGCAAAACCTTGGATGCTGATTGAGATTCAAAAAACAAAAGCATTAGGAGTAACTGCTTTATATTTTTTTTTTCTTCTAATACACTGCTAACTGAACACCCCAAATTTATGGATTTTCCATTAAGGCTGATTACCCCTGGAGAAAAAACCCTAAGTAGTGTATGCAGACTATCTCACAGACTTGGCTTAAATATTTCAAATTAAATTACAGACATATTAATAAATATGCAATAAAACTCCAAGCAATATACTAAAGCTGTCACTTGCCATACATATTTTAGTTATGTATTATGATGCTTATATCCTCAGGCTTGATACAGTTTTTCAAGTCAAAAAAGAGAAAATGGGTAGAAGAGGAAAACAGAAGGAGAAAGAAATGGAGAGTAAGTAGGAAAAAAAAAAGCCCAGAGAGAAATAGAAAGTAAGGAAGAAAAAGAGAGTGGTAGATTCAAGAAGTGAGGCTACAAAGAGAGAACCAGAGACTGAGAACCAGGATGGTCCTGCATCTTTATGGTTGCTCCTTTTTCTAATTTCCATGTAGTTCCTTCAAAGACCTTCTTTCCACCAGACAAGAGTAGCAGTTTTGTCTTTTCCAAAATATTCCCAGTCAGGAAAAAGTCAATAGAAATTTCTCCTGAGAGAACTATCTAAGCTTATGTTTCCTTCTTGGTTCTGGTAGGCCCACAGTGTACTATTAGGGACATGGAAAGGATCTTTCTTAAGACAAGCTTGGAGATGCACCACTACATGTTGTTGTTTTTGTGTGCTGTTGAGCCAGGTCTGACTCATAGTGACCCTACATACAACAGAACAAAACACTCCCTGACACTGTGCCATGCCTGTCACTAGGTCAGTGTTTCTCTGCTATTCATAGGGTTGTCAATGGCTGGTTTTTGTTCTGTTTTGTTTTGTTTTTTTTTGGGGGGGTGGGATTGTTTCGAGAGTGGACTGCCTGGTCATTCTATTGTTGTTGTTGTTGTTAGGTGCCGTTGAGTCGGTATCCGACTCATAGCTACCCTCTGTACATCAGGGGAAACACTATTCTCTATGAACATCATAGAAGTTCATAGGGTTTTCAATGGCAGATTGATTTTTGGGAGGGGGTTGCCAGGTCCTTTCCCCAAGCCTACAGCTTCTGGTGTTCCCAGGTGGTCTCCCATCCAGGTACTAACCAGGCCCGACTCTGCTTAGCTTCCGAGATCTGATGGGATCGGATGCCACAGGGCTATGGCTGCAGGCTGTCTGTCCTTCTATTAGCTGAGGCTAAATCCAGATGGGTCTTTCATGTTGGTAGTGTGGATAATGAATGGTTGACTGTGGACAATGATGGAAAAGGTCCAGGTAGGACTCTCCTTATCTATTTTGACTCATTGTTTGACTAGTTCTGCCCTACCCCTGGAGTTATGTGACATTGGATAAATTACTGGATGTTTCTGGAGGCCAGATTCCACTTTTATATAAAATGAAGTACTCAAAGGACTAATGCTATAAGTATATGAAGACTCCTATAAATATTTCTTTCTTTTTTTTTTTACTTTTTCCTTAATTCATTCTCTTTTTGGTTAAGAGAGGTTTTTTTTTGTTTTTTTTTTGTTTGTTTTTTTAATTAAGAATATGTTATTAAAATGTTAATAGCTCTGGGAGAGGTACATTAACATAGTTTTTCTCAGATACCCATCAAAGTGCCCTAAATGGAGTCGGAAAACATGTGTTTGTACCCCTGAGATCTGGGCAAGGAGGTAGAAGAGCTTGCCTCCAGCTTAAAATGCATTTGCAATTTTAAGTTTTATGAAGTCCATGATTTTTGCATTTTATTACAAGTTTTTATTTTATCATAGTTTGTACTGCTCTAACAATAATGGCATTTCCTCTCTTGTTGATACTCCAGGAACATGTGCCATGTTTACCATGTGGCTTTTTGTCCCCTGGCATAGGGCCTTATTCTCAGAGTTTAAAATCTGTGCTTGAGCAGAGTGGCCTTACTACATCAGCTAATGCATTGGCAAATAAGCTACAAGGGAAATGAGACCTCTAAAGGTGATTGTAGCTTTGTCTTGGGCCCATTGAGTCACCTACATGACTCTAAATCTCTGGCAGAAAACTATATTGATCTGATTTCCAGACTGAAGCAAAAAGATGATAAGTGGAGATGTAAATTAAAGAACTAATTTAGGGATTTTCTGAAGTTCTCAGCCTCCTGAGAATTTGTTTTAGACTCAAGGTCTTCTTGGCCATGTAAAGAATTCCCAAGGGATTTCAGTTCCCCCAAAGAGCATTTTATTAAATCATCCTAAACCAACCCAGGAGGGGCAGACTTGGCAATGGTACTTGAACCTAAAGTACCCATTCAGGTAATATTTATACTGTTGGGGCACCTGAAGTTGTCAAGGACCTCTCGTTCCAAGGTGAAAGTGTTATTTTAAGATGACCATGCCAAATGAGAAGGCATTATCTAGTCTACTGTGGGCATTAAATTCAGGATCTGGCTGTCATGAAAAGGTACTAAGAGGTTAAACATTTCTTGGATGAGGGTCTTTTTGGAGTCATCTCTCAACAAGTTGTCTTATGCTGCACAGACTGTCTCAATCATTACTAACAGATGCATCTGCTGCAAAAGGCAATTTTGCAAGCCCAGGCAGAAAAGGACTTGTGCTGTTCTGAAATCTTTCCCCTGGCTCATATTAAAACTAGCCAAGAGAAGAGACATAACAAACTTTATTAGGGACAGCTCCCTGGAGGAGGAAATTATGGGGATAATGAGACAAATATTCCTAAGGCATCCAGGGGCTTCTGAAATAAGCAGATGCTGGTCACAGAAATAGCTAGTGGAGAAATGGCCTTGTTATTGCATAGTTCTACAAATATATATATATATATATATTTACATTATATCACAATACATTTGAAATACACAATACATTTGAAATTTCCTAAAGGGGCACTGGTCACTTTTAAAGCATCATCACCCGAAGTAGCCAACTGGATAATAACAAAGTCAGCCTTACTGATGTAGATAGGGGAAGCACAGTAGTTCTTTTGTGTGTGGTAAAATTTACCTTGGGTTCACAAATGGTCACATGGGGCAGTCTTCATGTTTGGAGCCAAAGCAGCTGACAAGGATAGGGATTTAGAAGAAGTCAGGAAGGAGAGCTCCTATTTCCTCTTCAAGTGTGGTTCTCTTTAAGAAGGAAGAGTGAAGGCTTGGGGAAGGGGTATTGGACCATTATCCTACTGGGAAAGTTCGGGAACTGCTCCTAGTATAGTCTAACTTGAATCAAGAAGGGAGCAGATGAAGTGTGTGTGTGTGTGTGTGTGTGTGTGTGTGTGTGAGAGAGAGAGAGAGAGAGAGAGAGAGAGAGAGAGAGAGAGAGAGAGAGAGAGAGGTATCTTACTGGTTGAGATGAGATAAACATCCTTTATAGAAATATGGTTAAGTACATTTAATGGCTTAAAAACCATTGGAACAGGCATGGTAGTACAGAGTAAATATTGCCAAAGGCTCCTCCAATCAGTATAAGGTCCAGATGTGCAGAAAGGAATTTTGATTTATTCTAGACATGGAGAAAGGAATTTTGATTTACTCCAAGTGACATGGCAGAATCTTGTTTAGTGCAACTTCTTGTGGTATTGTAGTCATGACCTCGGATCTTGTAATGGGAAGGTGCAGGAGGGAGGTGCTCCGACTAAATAGACTCCTCCACATACTACTCCCAAGTATTTTGACTGTCTTCCTAGTGGCCAGGCCTATAGGAATGTGAAGTCTAGTAAATCTGGACACAAACTATGTGTGAAAAGCTCTTGGTCTATTGTAAAAAGTTTATGTGGTATCATTATATAGTAGTTAGAGGAATATCAATATTTAGGGGCATTACAGCATAGTGGTTAAACTCACAGACTTCTGAAGTTAGACTGCCCAGGTTCATAGCCTACACAGTCTGCACTAATAGTAGTTCAAACTCACCCAATCTTCTTATCACTTGTAAAATGGGAATAGTAGTTGCACTGGCTACATCCATGAATGAACTGATAAATGCAGTGTGCTTGATTCATAAAAAGGATTCAATAAACAGAGGCGTTATTATCATTTATGTAAACACCATAGTGGATAGACATTCATGGAGGAAATGTCTATGTCTATCCCGAGAACTTTGTAATCTCCAGATTTGGGAGCTGTTAGCTTACCCAGACCTAAGAAGGGTTTGTGTGTGTGGGGGGGGCGGGATTGAGAGAGAAGGAGAGGGAGAAGGAGAGAAAGAGAAAGATTAAGAGAGAGACTGAGAGAGAGAGATTGAGAGAGAGAGAGAGAGAGAGACTGAGAGAGAGAAAGTGCACAAGTGAGAGCGCAAGTGTTTTTGGGTGATGAACCTTAGACTTCTTGGTCAATGAGAAAGGGACTTTTAAGGATGTTCAGCCAGTTTAGACAAATGCTACCACTGATTCAATCCTATGCTCTGTGGAAACAGCTTCTGTAGCTCTTGTTATTCTTATTATTACAAAGTCAGATAACCAGCCAGAGTAGAACAGTGAGGCTGGTTAGAACACAGCTGTCTGGTATTCTGTGAAGCTCTGCAGATACCTATTTTTCTGAAGTAGGTGTTTATTTTCTACCTGATTTGAATGAGTGTACTTGGGCACTTTAATAGATCCCTGACATTGAAGGGTAGATCAAGTACAAGGCAAAATGGAGACCAACACCCAATTTGCCTTCAGTATACTAGCTTTTTTATTTCCTGCCTAATTTTCTCCCCTGTGCTGAGAGCATCCTCTTCTTAAAGGGCTCAACACCCATCTCTGCCCTCCTCCCCATCAATTTCTGCTTCAGCAAAAGATCTGACATGAGTCATTTATATTTAATAGTGAATTTAAGCCAACATATTACTTCTCCCAGAAATAATTTCCTTTAGCCTCAAATATGTGTGGAAGTTGAACTCATCCTGTGTCTGGCTTTGACTTGGCTCCTATGTTGGTTGCCGGATGAAAAGAACTTCAGCAGCACCAGTGGAGGTTTCAGTGCAGTACAACATGCACCTTTGGGAGCAAAAGGAATTCTAATGCACAAACTTGATCAGACAAACTTGTTATCTGTACCAGGAAAAGAAACAATGCTTGCATGGAAATCAGGAATGACCTTCTATACCAAATTGAATTTAAAAGCAAAGAAGAATAAAGAAAGAAGGGGAGAAGGAAGAGATTTTTTTTTAAAAAAAGAAAAATAAAAGAGAAGGAAGAGGCAAAGGAAGAGAAATAGAGAAACCATCACTACCCCCTCTTAGGAACTAAGAACAAAGAACCCAAATGACAACCCGGAGGTGAGCTGTCTGCAAAGGTTAGAGCTCCCAGGTGTAAGCAGGTATCAACAGAGCCCATGGATTTTCACAGTCTCTTTATCTTTTCCTTTGCTTTACAAATTTTTACCTCATGAAAAGACTTCAAAAGCAACTACCACTTTTCTCATTTTATTTTCTTTTTTATTCAAAATTTACTTGCTTAAATTACACATACACGGAAGAATAACTGACCCCCCAATACACTTCATTATAGGACTTTTCCATGACTTTCTAGTCTTATTTGGTATTTTCCATTCTGCTTTTTGCCTAGACCTTTCTCTTGCTAATTGATTTATTTAAAGATTCTAAAGGTCAAAGTTCAGTTTATTATTACCTTAAAAAATATACGTTAAAAAATAGAACAAAGACTATCCTGAGGAACTGGCGAGGTACTGTGCAAAACCCAGAAGTTGTTCCAATTTCTACTTACAGAATTTAAAAGTTTGCTTTTGAACAGAGATAAAGCTAGGAGGAGAAAAGAAGAAAAGAACATCATCAAAGCAAAGAAAAAGAAGTCTGAAGGTCCAAAAGTATACTGTTCGCTCTTTTTAAAAAACAGATTAAAATAATTCAAATAACCTCTGAAACACACCAACTTTTTGCACAGGGTATACTGAAAATGTTGTATCAGCTTAAAAGTGTTTTTCCTAAAAATTAGCTCTTTTTCTACTTATAATGTCAAGCCAATGATACTGTTGATGAGTGGAAGTGTCTGGCTTGAAGAAACTTGGTACCTAAATAACAGATTAAAATTAGATTTTTCTGAAATAATGGCTTGTAGATATCTCATTTAGTTTAGGCTACAGTAGCAATCGCTTGTCATGGTGTGGTGACTTATGTGTTGCTATGATGCTGAAAGCTATGCCATTGGTATCTCAGATACAAACAGGGCCACTCGTGGTGGACAGGTTTTAGCTGAGCTTCCAGATTAAGACAGACTAGGGAGAAGGACCGGGTGGCACTCCCCAAAAAGTTAGCCATTAAAAACACAATGAATAGCAGAGAAGCACTGTCAAAGTGTCATAAAATGAATCCCCCAGGCTAGAAGATGTTAAAGAAAAGACTAGGAAATAATTGCCTTCTCAAAGTAGAGGGAACTTTAATGACTGGATTGGAGTAAAGCCCCTGGGACCTCCTTTTGCTGATGCAGCATGACTTAAATGAGAAGAAAGAAAGTGGTTGCAACATTGAGCTTGAACAAAAAAAATGGTGTGCATGGCACAGTGTTGGGTAGTGTTTCACTCTGTGTACATAGGGTCTCAGAATCAAATGTGACTCAACGGCACCTAACAACAACAAATGGCAACAGATCCCAGCAATGCAGTTCTAGGTTCTAATCAAGTTGTCCAATGAATGATTTCACTTTTTGTTATATCATCCCTTTAAAGGCAGAAGAAACTCTGTTTCTCCCAGCAAAATATGGGTTCCCAGGACTCTACCTGGCTACGACTTTCTCAGACCACACTGGAGGTAACCTTTTTCTCTCCCTGGCATGCAGTCTGACCTAGAGAGTTTTGAAGATGCATGTCTAAACTTTTGTTACCAAGAGTATGGGGTTAAAGACCATATAACAACCATAACCATTTGTTTCTTGTTTCATGTGTGCCAAGCACTGTCCCTGGTGCTTTACATCCATAGTTCATTATCCTTAAAGCTCAGAAGTCAACCAGCATCTCTAACCTCACTTGCTGTCTGCAGAAAAGAAATACTGCATGCTTAGGCTCCAGGTTCATCCTTGATGGCAGGGCTCTTGCCTGTGCTGGTGAAGGTGTTCACTCATGGCCAGGATGACAGCAGGGTGGGTGGGGAAGGAGCGACTGTGGGTCCCTCAGAGCCCGAGTGTGAGAATTATGCAAATCAGTGGCTAAGGCAAATCTGGGTCACATGACTCACTCCCCAAACAATGCAATTGCACCTGCTGCTGATAGTACTAGGCAGTTTCTGTTTTAGACTTGATCCCAACTGTCTTATACTTGAACTTTCTGTCTGGAAAAGATGGAGAACATGGAAGTTGTATAGTTTTTATCATGTTATTAGTGACTTGTTTGTGAATTTCCTTGCTCACTTTTTTGTCCTGTGCTGCTGTGTCCCACCTGTTAGTCACTTGTGAGTGGAACATCTGGATAGTTCCTGGAATGATGGTGGGGGCAGGATCTAAAGTTAGATGGTCTGGGTTTGAAGCTCAGCTTCACCATGTTTTAACCAGGTGACAAGCAGCCCTTGCTGGGTCTCCCCCTAGGTTATTACCATCAGATCACAGCCTTTTGTCCCATCATGTTTCTTCATAGGCATCTACTTCTTTCATTAGAGTTAGCATAAAAACATAGTGTTCTGCTGGTCTTGGAGCCTTCTCCTCATTTCAGAAGGTTCTTGTGTCACAGGAAAATTTGTTAAATAAATTTACTATGCTTTTGTTACAGAAGTATTGATCATGACCCTTACAATGGGTGAGGAAAAAGTATTACCTTTTTTCCCCTACAGTGGTGAGCAAAAAGAATAATATGTGTGTGTGTATACTTATAAATATATATAACAGTCTTCTTAAATCAGGAGAATTAAAACATAATTTAGTCCAAAAATACCACAGACAAAAATAAGTTGATTATCATTTCTGGTGTCATTCACATTGCTGACAACTTATTTACTAGTAGTTGTTATTGTTGTTGTTGTTGTTGTTGTTGTTGTTGTTAGGTGCCATCAAGTTGGGTCCAATTCATAGTGACCCTCATAGGGTTTTCAATTGTTGATGCTGTCCCAGGTTGCCTTGGGAGTGGTTTGCCACATCCTTCTCATCCTTCTCTCATTTTTGCAGTGCTAGGGATCAAATCTGGATCCTCAGGAAGTGCAGCACAGGGCTCTACCACTTAAATCCCAGCCCTAGCTAAATCCTAGGGGGTGGGATTTAGCTCAGTTGGTAGAGCACTGCACTGCAGTGTCTGAGGTCCCGAGTTCGATTCCCAGCACCCCAAAAATGGGAGAAGGACATGGCAATCCACTCCCAAGGCAATCCCGAAATGGTCAGCCATTGAAAACCTTATGAGGGTCACTATGAGTCAGATACTGACTCGGCGGCACCTAACAACAACAACAAGCTAAATCCTCGCCCCACTAGTTAATAGAGTTAGTAAAATTATTTCTGAGGTCCTACCATATTAGAGGAGTTGCTTCCTCTTGAGAATTTGCCATTTTGTCCTCTGAGTGCTTGGATTAGGTTAATTATGAGAACTCTTTGTCTTTTGGTGAGGTAATATCAACATGGATTTGTTGTCACAGAAGGAAGATCTTTCTTTAAACTGTCCTCAGGAGGAAGCTTATCCCCTGTACATAGTTATTATTTTCTATTGAGGGACTGTTTCTCCATAAAGGAAATTTAATTTTCTATAATTTCTAAATTTTGTAAAAACTAGTTTAATAATCTGTCTCATTTCCTGTGTGTCAAATATCAGGGGTTTTTTTCCCTGTCATAGTCAATGGATCAATAAATGTGTTGAGCCAGTAAGAGGTGCATCTTGGGTGCTCACTCTTGCCTGCTTGGGAAGCACAAGATGAATTTTTGAAAGGTGATAAAAATTAATTAAAAAATGAAAAGTTTGTTAAAGACAGTCTATGTGACTTCATCCTTTACACTAGAAAATGAAATGCTCATTGAGCATGTCCATTATTTTTGTTGAAGCTATCAAACAAATCTCCTTACAGAAATTATAAGCTGGTTAGCATTTTTCTTTGTGCAGAGAAGTGGAAGCTGCTGCTTTGTGGGTCCAAATGAAGGGCTGAGGCTTGGACACCAAAGTGCAAGTTATATGTGGACAGTGCTTCAGGACATTATATCCTGCTTCAAGTCAAATCTCAGCAGGCCTCAGAAATGGAAGCTGCTTGGTCCTTAGACCTTCCTGTTTTTCTCTCAACTTTTTATTTTGGAAAATGTTATGCCTACATAAAAATGGAAGAAGTAATAGAGTCCTCTGCACTCTCTGAGGCATTTTATTATGAGTATATGGCAATTATTTTAACATTTTGTCACTTTTGTGTCAAGATTCATGTGAATTTTCCCCTCATGACAGGTTTCAGGCTAAATGTTTCTGGCAAGACTGCACAACAGCAGAGGTCAAAGGCTTTTAGGGTAGATAGCAAGAGGGACAATTGACCTGTCCTGTAGAAGTCAAGAACTTGGGCAGAGTCATCCCTAGGTCAGGTGACTGGGTGACTGTGGCATGTTTGGATAGCTACCTACAGAGTTTGGGACTTAAAGAATTAGTGGGTGACAAGGGGAGCTAGAGAGAAGGTGGCTTCTCCTTGTATTTAAATGTAAGCAATGTATTGAAACACTTAAAGATTCTTGAGTCTAGTACACATATATCATTAGTTCATGACACTTTCCCCCTTCTACATTTCCAAGGCAAAATCGACGATCCTGGCTGGGTGCTGTGGTACATACATACATGCAATCCCAGTGATTTGAGAGGCTGAGGCAGGAAGATCAGGAATTTGGGGCCAGAGGCTGCCTGAGCAACTTAGGAAAACCCTGTCTCAAAATAAAATAATACAAAACAAAACAAAATAAAACATACATGCATGCATGCATACATGCGTACATACATACAAAACCCAAAACCAAACAAACAGAAAAAGAGCTGGAGGTGCAGTGTAGTGGTAGAGCACTTGCCTAGCATGTATAAGGCTCTGGGTTCAATCTCCCAGTATTGAAAAAACAAAATTTGTGATGCTGTCTCTATCATAACCACTCACCACTCCTAGGCTGACCTTCCAAAAGTTTGTTTTCTCTTTCGAGATATTTCTGATAGTCATTTATATTATGTGTGACACATAATAAGATTTGAGGGTTAGGGTAAAGGCAGAGAAGAGAATCACAGAATGAATTGTCCAGGCTTTGTAAAGGTGGCTCAAAACTTTATTTTTTATTTTAAAACCTTGATTCTCCAGGGTAGATGAAACAGGAATATCTAGAAAGGGAAGACTTGAGGAGTGCTCTTGAGCCTGGCACCTGAAGAGACCACGACTGACATCCTATGAGAGAGGAAGAAACAAACTGGGAGAATGGGGCCACGAGCCTGAAACTCAAACTCTCAAGTTAGGGCTGTGAATAATACCATTCTCCTTAAAATGAAACCAAAAAAAAAAAAAAAAAGACTAGAAAATAAATGATAAATTTCATCATACTTTCCCCCACCCCAAAATTCTGTGTCCTGGGACATATTACCACTGTGTCAAAGAAGTCAGAAAATTCATTTTAAAAATACTATTTGCCCTCAATATTCATGGATTCTGCATCCAAAGTTTCGACGAACCACACATTGATAAATATTCTGAAAAAAAAAAAACTGTACTGAACTTGTGTAGACTTCTTTGCTTGTCATTACTCCCTAAGCAATATAGTGTAACAACTATTTATATAGCATTGACATTGCATTAGATATTTTAAGCAATCTAGAGATCATTTAAAGTATACAGAAGGGTGCGTGTGGTTTATATGCAAATACTATACCATTTCATATAAACGGCTTGAATATCTGCAGATTTTGGTATCTGAGAAGATGCTGGAACCAGTTTACCCAGGATACCAAGCAACAACTGTATTGGGATGACTATAGTGGCCAAACCCTGTAAAGAATAATAACAAACAGTTGTCACAGAAGTACTGGGAGGATGGGGGTCCTGCACCCACTCTCAAACTCTAGTTTGGTCCCAGAGCCAGACTAGGGACAAAATGGTAGCTACTGGGCTTTTTCATCCAAGTGGTTCTCCAGGCCCTAGAATTCCCTCTCTCTTGCTGGTAGCAGAGGCAGCAGGGAAGAAGAGCCACATGGTAGTGGACTCAAAGCAAAGATCAGAATTTCCTAACTTTCTGTGGTTGTCAGTGTCTTCTAGAAGGTTAGGGCTGAGTTCACAGAACTAGTAGCCTGGTGGCTGTGAATTAATTACTGATATAATTTCCAGCCCCATCTTCCTTTAGCTTCCACCTGCAGGTGGCTCATGCTTAAGAGCTAAAAAGAGCTCAGCCTCAAGATGGCCTGGTAGGGTTTGGCATGATGTGAAATGAGCTGCACCCCCAACATCGTCCTTATCAGTAGCTGCGATAAAGAAACATATTCCCCCACAAAAAGTCAAGGGCAAAGGTCACCTGGCATTCCAAGGAAACTCTCCAGCAGGGAGCCTTCTAATTGGCTGGTATTGATCGGTAAATGGTGTCCATGCTGTGATTAATTCCAGCTCCCCCCCAGCTCCCACAGCATGAGTGTGATAGGTCAAGGTTTGGGGCCTCTAAGCATCCTTTACAAATGGACCTCAGGTCCTTAAAGGTGCCAGTGAAGGATTGCAGCTTGTTAACTCTCTCTTGGCTGCTAGTGCTAACCCAGGAAGCCAGTTTTGCTCAGTTTTTTTGCTATCACTAATAGCAGCTTAATGGGATGCTAATGTGAGGAACAGACGTTATCAGATGGCATGTGTGATGTATGATGGATTTATTACCACTCTGAGTTCCCTTGATGTTCAGTGCATCTTTTCCCCATTCATCCCTGTTATTAGCCTTAGCAAATGGTTTCATAATTAATTAATTTTTTTCCTGAAGGGGGTTAAATTATTTTTGCCCTGCTGTTTTTCCTCCATATTTAATTCCCAATGGATGCTTCTCCTCTGTGAGCCTACCCAAGATGGAATATACTAAATCACAGCTGTTCTCTCCATGGCCTCATCTCTTCCCTATCTTTCCTGCCAGTTAATGCCTGCTTCTCTTTCTAAATTAGTGGTTCTCAGTGTTGGCTGTTCACTGGAGTTGCCTGGGAGAGCTTTTTAAAATGCTTATGCCTGGGTCCTATTTCCAATGATTCCAGTTTGTCTGGGGATACTGCCTGGGAATTGGTGGCTTGGAAAGTTCCATAGGTGATTCCAATGTACCACATAGGCTGGGAACCACTCTAATAGAATCTTGTTATTAGGTACCATCGAGTTGGTGTCCAACTTATGGCGACCCTACATACAACAGGGGAAACACTATTGTCAGTGCTTCTCTGCTCTTCATAGGAATTTCAATGGTGGATGGATTTTTGGGAATGGGTTGCTGGGTCCATCTCCCAAGCCTATAGCACCTGGTGTTCCCAGGTGGTCTCTCATCCAAGTACTAACCAGGCCCAATCCTGCTTAGCTTCTGAGATCTGATGGGATCAGATGCCACTGTGCTACGGCTGCAGGCCTAATAGAGTCTAGACTACCCTAAATGCTACCTTCCCCATGATGCTTTTACTGTGTCTTCCAATGAACACAATCTCTCAGTTTTTGGAATCCATATAACACTTTGTATGTATGGTGGAAACTTATATATTTATTTTGTATATTTCCATTAACAGCATCATTGTAGTTCACCCCTTTGCAAACTTGTATCTTTGCCACCTTCAGACAGTGAGCCCCTTATGGGCAGAAACAATGCCTGAGCTATCTTTGTGCCATTGCATTGCGGGAGCTCAGTAAATATTTTTTGCCTGCACTTCAGGAGCTCAGCAAATATTTTTAGCCTGAGTTTTACCAGGCCTGAGTTTTACCAGTACTTCTTAGGAAGTGTGCTCCCAACCCCAAGCCCTCACACATCTCTGGAAGCATGAGCAAATTCTATTTCAGGGCCTTGAAGACAGATTTGGCTTGCCAGTATGTCCCTGCTGCCTTCTACTTTCACTTCTCACCAGGGTGACCACATGTCCTGGTTTGCTGGGGATAGTCACTATTTGTGCCTTTTGTCCCAGTGGCATTATGAATAGCACATTTTTTCCCCTTTCATAGATGTCCCAGTTTGGATGACAAATGATATGGTTCTCCTACTTCTTGGCCTTCTCCTCTAGGTCTCCTTCCTCAGATCAGCCCAGAAAAGACAAACTTCTTCAGGGCTCAGAACTTCTTTATGTGGTAAACCCAAGTACATTTCAGAAAGATTTGTACTCATACCGCATAATTCTATACTTTCATATACGTAAATAGTTATAAAAACAGGCAAATAAAGCTACAGTTGTATTAGTTACTTTTGCATCACTGTGACCAAATTCCCTGAGAACAACCCAAAGGAAGTATTATTTATTTTGACTTATGTTTTCAGAGGTGTCAGTCAATCATGGTAGGGAGGGTGTGGAGGAGCAAAACAGTTCACATCTGGGTGGCCAGGAAGAAAAAAAAAGGGGGGGGGTTGGGACATATAGGACAAGGCCAGGGCAAGATGTTGCCACTACAGACATGCCTCCAGTGACATACTTCCTTCAACCAGGCCCTATATTTCACCACCTCCCAATAATACCATCATATTATGAATCCCTCAAGGGATTAATCCATTCCTTGCATCAGAGCACTGGTGATTTAATCACCTCTGGAAATGCCCTTGTAGACATACCTAAAGGTGTGGCTCACTAATCTGGATATTTCTTAATCTAATCAAGTTGAAAATCAAGATTAACCATCACAACAGTGTTAGCAGTTAGGATTGTGATTTTCTTTGGAGGAAGGTGGGCCTATAATGTGGCACATGGGGAATTGCCTTCTGGGATGCTGGAGATATTGTTTCTTCATCTGAGTAGGACACATAGGTGTGTTCATTTCATGAAAAACGTCATCACTCTGTAACATTTATCCCTGTTTTCTGCATATATAGTATACTGCTATAAAAAGACGTTTTTTAAAAGGAAAGCAAAATTATGGTCAGGACAAAAGTATAAAGGTCAATACTTATGCTTATTAATGAATACAATTACTCTGATTGATGAATTTCTGTCAGCAGGAGCAAAGTGTTGTGAGCCACAAAGCACCCAAGAAATCTAGTGCTTATCTTCTTGGAGGCATATTTTTTATTGTTTTATTATGTTGCCAATCACAAAATACCTTACAGTCTTGTCTATTATATAACTCTTCCCATGATCCTGTGAACTAGGTGGAGTGTTTTTTCAAATTACCAGTGAGAAAGCTGTCACAGAGCTATTGAAAAGTGGGCCAAGTTTATGTATGGGGTCAACTCAGTACTTTGAAGAATTACGGGGGTTTTGGCTCTCTCAATGGCAGAATCAGATGAAATTTATGGCCAATCTTATTGATGGACAGAAATCAACTAAGAGAGCTTAAAATAAAAACAAAATTAAACTACAACTAGAAAATAAACAGTTTTGTAGCTTTAAATAGAAAAGACCAGAATGTCAGCAGCTGAATTGAGATTAGGACCAAATAGTTTCTGAATTCCCAGAAACCATTATCAAATTCCAGGCACCAGGAAGGACTCAGTGTTGACCTAAGAGCATTCACTGACAGTATAACAGGAATCCTGTCATGTCTGATCCCTATTCTTCAAGCCCAGGGCAAAGGTTTACCAGGGTGGAATCACCCCAGAGAATCCTCAGTGGCTGCCCCCATCTCCTTCCCATTCTACCCCACATAAGCACAACTGAGAGAGAAATGTCTTCCATTTTTCGGTGTATCTAACCTGGGCAAAGGAAGTGAATTAGTCTTAGTATAGATAATGCCTGCAGCTATACCACTGTGGCTTCCAATCACGCCAGATCTCAGAAGCTAAGCAGGGTTGGGTCTTGTTACTACTTGGATGGGAGACTGCCTGGGAACACCAGGTGCTATAGGCTTGGGAGAAAGACCTGGCAACCCACTCTCAAAAAACAATCAGTCATCGAAAACCCTATGAATAGCAAAGAAGCACTGGCAATAGTGTTCCATCTGTTGTTTCATCTGTTGTACATAGGTTCTCTACAAGTTGGACAATGACTTGATGGCATCTAACAACAACAACAACAACAGTATAGATATTATATAAATCTTGTGTTGAAATAAATAATATTATATTTAATAATCGATTGAAAAACAATTGAAAACAGGGAAAGCTAGGTAAACCCAGAAAATATCCAAAGTAGAGAAAATCAGAGAGCTATCTATTCAAACAAAAATAAAGCACCAAGATCCTTGGGGCCTCATGTACTATACTGAAGTGAGTTTTAGCTACTCATGCTGTGTTAACTGTTGCTGAAATGCCATTGAGCTTAAAATAAAATAAGTTTGTAGTCCTAGATAACTCTCTACAAGAGCAAATAATATTAGGCCACTATCGACCAACATATGAAGAAATAACTCACAGAGATGTACCAGTATGTCAAGATTTTTCACAGAAGGCAATATGAAAACTAGCTAGATGGTGTCAGGCTCATTTAAAAGCTCATTTGCTCCCCTTAGTCACTGTCCTTTCACCTTTACATGTCATATATCCTGGTCTCTTGTCACTGTGGTTGTCAACGCACCAGCTTAATAGTGCTGGTCCATCAACAGAAATGTGTTAAATGTAAAGATGGCAAAGTTCCCACCAAAACAGAATGAAAAGAACTGGGGCCAGCTGAAGTCATATGGTATCAGGTGACAATAAGCCAGTGTCATTTGATGACATATTTCTCTAAGGTGTCTAATGAACTTTATACAGAGTTTTTAAAAATTCTATTTTATTATTTTGACATTCTACAAATGTAAATACCAAAAAAGAAAAAGGATGAGGAAAGACATTTGCATTCAGTACTAAGAGAAGCTTGGGCTCAAAGAAGCTACCTGCAAAGGTCAGATCACATTAAAAGGGGGGGAGGGAAGATAAGAATGAGGTCAATACAAATGGACTAAAAATCGCATGTAATTGTTCTAACAAGATAGAAACAAAGACCACTACAGGAAAAGTTTCTATCTTAAACAGAAATAGAACCCAAGGACATATAGAAAAATACTATATAGTAAAAGATAGAGAAGACTTGGATGGGAAACTTAGATAGGAAGGGGGGAGGGGGGAA
>VMDO01011206.1:0-67990 GCA_007922755.1 Pedetes capensis
ATGTGTAGAGTATGAAATGTAAAAATTGCTAATGTCTATTAGTCTTATTTGCTTTTTCTTCAATATCTGTAGATGACTAAAAACCACTCATGTTTATTTCTCTGAAATCAAACTGATAATTCTGACTTTTAAAATTAATGCCCAGTTTTGAAAATGTTTTCATTTGAGGGAAATACTTAACATTCAGTGGTGCTTGGAACATGTTACTTTTCAGGTAAGACATCAAACATGATGAAACATTTTAAACTCAATTACAAGAATTATTAAGAGTGACACAATTGTGGCAATGTTCGTAGGTGCTACATGTAATTAGTTTCAAGGTTAAGGTGTAAATGACAGAAAGCGAAACAGGGCAGTATCAGGAAAACCATTATGAGATTGCCCCCTCCTTTTCCAGGAGAGCTCAGTCAGGCAAAGGAATGCCATCTGATCTGTCAGAATGTGGAGCTCAATGAGGAGTGAAAGCCAAATTGCACTTTTGCATGAGGTTAAATCAAATAATACAAGCAGAAGCATACAGAACAGAAGAGTGTGTTCTAAGCTCAGAAATATTTTAAAAGAAACAGAGGGTAAATCTAGGACTTCTTGGGAAGGATCTGATCCTGCAAAAAATCAAGATTTAATGCCCTAATAGATGTAGATACCCTTTTGTATTTTACCCATTTTCTTACTATTCTGAAAAAGTGTTTTATGTTTTATTTACTTATGATGCTAATTCTCTTTTATTATAACATATCCATATTTTTGTTTATTTCCTACTTCAATTCAGTGCTTCATGGGGATTTTTTCACCTTGACTTATACCAGACCAAACCCACCTATCCATTAAATACATATTGGTACTGATCACCCAAACATATTTGGTAACAGTGGCCTAACACAAAGCAGAATATGTAAAAAGGCAAGAAGTTAATTGGAAATTATTTGCAACACTATTGTTGTTTTGTGACTGTACAACATTATAATCATGTTCTTGTAATTTTGCTTTAAGAAAATGCAGATGTGTCTTAACAAACTATCTGATAATGTCTCTGAATTTATTAGAAAGATGATGAAAGACATTGAGCCAATCATGTTTTTGTGTCTGACTCATGGGTGTACCATCTATAAGATTGCAATTAACAAAGATTAGATTCCAAAGATATCTAAAGTTTTTTTAAATTTAAATATAGAGTAATAATTTATAATTAACTTATTAATCTAATTCAGTTTAGCATGGTAAAACAGTTGTACATTAATTATTTCATTCCATTTCATAAACTAAAGTTATACTTGGTATTTTTGTTGCAAGCAGTTCTAGGTTCACAGCAAAATGGAGCAGAAAAAGAGATAATGTACATATATTCCACAGGTGCACAACCTTCCCAATTATCAACATCTCCCACTTTGGTATTGTAAGTGTTCCAGTGAAAAGTCCAGATTTAGAGATGAGAAGATATTGACCTTACTAGTGACAGTCACATAATGATTTTCTAATTCATACATTTAAATTATATACTTGGAGTAAAAATGAATTTTTCTTTTGATAATCTAATATAGGGAAAGTGCTTCTTCTTGTAGGGTTCTGGTTGGTTGAATTGCCTAGATCTCTTCTTTGCAGAAGTGTCTGTTAAAGTAGCTAACAAGAGTAGAGCAATGTGTTATGATACCAGCAGTCCAAGAAAGTGGGACATATGTCAAGTTTGTGCAGCTCTAATCCAAATAAAATGTCTCCTTAGCTGGGAATGCTGGCACATGC
Source organism: Pedetes capensis (assembly GCA_007922755.1). Lineage (NCBI taxonomy): Eukaryota > Metazoa > Chordata > Mammalia > Rodentia > Pedetidae > Pedetes > Pedetes capensis. The sequence continues at coordinate 1,738 of VMDO01011206.1, forward strand.
TTATAATCCTGGAGACTCTGGAGGCTAAAGCAGGAGAATCAAAAGTCTGGGTCCAGAGACAGTCTCCAAAGTATGTAGGAGGCCCTGTTTACAACCCACAAGCACCATAAGTAAGTAAGTAAGTAAGTAAGTAAGTAAGTAAGTAAGTAAGTAAGTAAATAAATAAATAAAATTATAATTCCTGCCTAGATCTTTACCGCTTTATATCTTGCCTTTTAGTGATAATCATAGTCTTTCTAGACTAACCAATAATAGTTAATTCAACTGTTGTTTCATTTCCCAGTATTGACTATTGCACTAACAAATCAGGAAAGATCATGCAATCATGAGCTCTCTTTTCATTTTTTAATTCTCCATCTTGTGGACTGTATGATTGCTCAAGCTCTATAAATAGGAAAAGTAATATTTTAACTCACAAAGAGTTAAGTGTGGCAACATAAATGTGCTATTTTATTTGAGAGCATCCAAAATAATAACTGGCATATAGTGTATTCTCAAGATATCATGATTAATTTGAAATATAAAACCATTGTGTGGTCGCTTACATGCATTTGAAATGGAATAATTTAAAGGTAAAATGCCAATCATAATAAATCATTTTCAGTGGCCCCAGCAGGGGAGAAAATATTCCTGAAAATCAATTGTACACTTCAAGTCACATTAATAGGCAGCTTTCTAATTTCATCCATTATGTACTTACCACAGTTTACAGATTAAAATTAACTTAATATTATTTTATCATTTAAAGCAATAGATAAGTTAGTAAGTCAATTTACAGAGATATTTGGCTAAAGTTAATATTACATAGTCCTAGAATTATTGTTAAAAAACAAAATTTATTTTCAGTTTTTTCACTTTTTTATCAACCCAGTAATATTTTGGATTTTATTATTTCATTAAAAGAATTAATGTTTGTGGATGTAGCTCAGTACTAAAGTACTTGTCTAGCATGTGTGAGATTCTAGTTTCAATCTACAATATTGAAAAAAATTGAAAGTCACTAAGTAAATAAACATGTGTTACCTGAATAGAATAATTACTAATGAAAAGCAAGTCATCAATAGCATCTATACCCATAGGAAGACTTTTTTTGCATAGTAAATATTTATAGAGCTCAAATTTTCCAATATCAACAAACAAAAGTATTTTTTTAACAACTTTCAAATTTTCATGGCATTTATTTTAGAAATAGTTGCTTAGTAGTACTTTGCTATAATAGTATTTAAAGTATAAACAGTGATTTAATCTGAATTATTTTAAAGAAAAATGTCCCTACATAATAAAGATTTATAGAAGGTATAATTTCCATTCTAGAAAATGCAAGGTTTCCACTGGTTCAATTTTAGCACCACATCAAATAGTCTCATGCATTATAACTTATTATACAGAATTTTTGAGTATTATTTGGATCAAAAACATCAAAGTCATTGACATTCATTTCAGGAAACAAAGTCACTCAAGGAGTAATGATGAAATTTGTAGCTCACAAAACAAAATAAACTTCCCATTTTCTTACTAATTATTTTCTGTTGATATAGGAAATGCTCCCTAAGTAGATGACATTTACATTAAGACTTGAAAGATGATAATGAGATAAAGGAGCAAGTGCACATCAGAAGTAGCAAAGGGCTTGATGTAGTAAAAGAACAAAAAGCAGTCACTGCAAACGATTCTGAGTGAGATTCAGCATAGTAAGGCATGGTTTTTGTAAACTGGGTAGGAAATTAATGCCCTAGGCAACAAGGAAGATTTTTAGCTTTATTCCAAATCCAATGGGAGTCTAATTCTTAACAGCAGTGTCAGAGTTACAAGTCATTGGAGACAGTGATAGAAGTCACTTCAGAGTTTCCTATTACTAGATGAGCAGGTAATACAATATGCACATTAAATTAACCTTGCAGAATAAAAATTGAAGGCAATAGTTGTAGCACTCTAGTGTGGAAACAGATTATTTTTGGATTCAGATCTACAAAATATTATAGAACTTGAAAAATTATATAATGTAATTTATTTGAACCTTCTCATTTATAAATGAGGAAACTGAAGCATAGAGAATTTACTGTTTCCTTTTTAGTTTTCCAGATGAGAACTTTACTTGAATCCTGTAAACTTGTAATATAAGTCATATTTTAATTAGTTTAAAGAAGTTAAAATCAGTATCTCTTAGTGTTATGGAGAAGATATATTTATAATAGTTAAAAAGGCATATGTCTTCATGTATGAGTTTTCACAGAATGCAGTTTACCTTTTTCCTCTTCATATTTTATGAATTATTTACTTTCAGTGGTCTTTGTATTAATTACTCAGCACTGTGTTGGGAAATAAGAAGTAATATGTTGAAGGAATCAATTGTGTATTGAAATAATAATAAGGAGAGCTCTGAGGCTATATTCAGTTAAAAAGGGTGGTGATATATATTCAGATATTAGGAAACAAATCTGCATGAAGGAAAATTTGAAGGCATGGTTTGAGAAGAAATTGGAATTGTGAAAGACAAAAAGAATCTGGAGAGTCAAGACATGCAACATTTTTCAGTGAAGGAATTATTAAAAAATATTCCCTGCTAATTTCCATTTAAAAATCAGATATAGATATAGATATAGATATAGATATATATTAACACTTGAAATCTGCAAAATACTAAAAACATTCTCTGTAATTGTAAAAATTACCAAACAACAAACAATGCAACCCATAGCAACTGATCTTGGGAAAAAGCAGTTCAACCATTTCATAAGATAAATTTTAGACTATGATACTTTTCACCTGCACTTTTTTGTGTTTTCTAACACATTTTTTATTTAGATTAACTTTTAGTAGAAGAAATGTGTTAATAGATTCACTGTTCTCAGTATATTTTCAGGTAATTCAAAGCTTAGTTTATTTTCAGTTGTTACTGACTCTTTTATCCTACATTATTATACCATCCTTGTTGTTAGGTGTCATTGAGTCAGCTCTGACTCAGAACAACCCTATATACAACAGACGAAATACTACTCAACACTGAATCATGCCCTGCACTATTGTCATTGCTTCTCTGCCATGCATAAGTTTTCTATGGCTGATTGTTTTAGAAGTGGGCTGCCAGGTCCCTTTCCCAAGCTTATAGCACCAGGTATTTCCAGATGGTCTTCAATCCAAGTACTAGGGAGGAATGACCCTGCCTAGCTTCCCAGATGTGACAGGATTGAATATCATGTTGAAACGGGTGCAGGCACATTATTACAATAGGTCTATTGAATATTAGGTATTGCAGGTTCAAAGGAGAGCTGAACCCTCTCCATACAGAGCTGATATGCTGTCAAAAGAAAGAATGTATGTGTGTATATATATGTATATATACATATATATGTGTATATATATGTATGGCATTAAATTGAGGTGATGTCTACTGAGCAGTATGTAGAGTGTTAGAAAGGGTTAGTACTACATATCCAGTCTGTCTGAGGAGGGTTTTATGTGCTATAAGTTTCCTAATCTTTTGTTGTTGTTATTAGGTCCTGTCAAGTCAGGTCTGACTCATAGAGACCCTATGAACAACAGAATTAAACTCTCCCCAAGTCTGTGCCAGACACTTGATCTTATTTATGTTTAAACCCATTGTTGCAGACATTGTGTCAATCCATCTACTTGAGGGTTTTTCTTTCTTTCACTGACACTCTCCCAAGCATAATGTCCTTCTACAGGGATTGGTCCCTCCCAACATGTCCAAAATACATAAGATGCAGCCTAGACATCCTTGCTTCCAAGGAGCAGTCTGGTTGCACTTCTTCTAGGACAGATCTGTTGGTTCTTTTGGCAGTCCGTGTTATATTCAATATTTGTCTCCAGCAACATAAAAAGCATCAATTCTTCTTCTGTCTTCTGAACTCTTAATGATTCTGTAATCAGATTTTATTAAGCCCATTTGCCAAACATATATGATTTTTAATAACTGAAAATATTGATTGTTTAAAATTGTATATTTGACTTGCATTTCTGAGAAAAAGTTTTGTTCAAATTGATTTAAAAACCAGTTATAGATATTCATGTTATAATTGGAAGGATACAAGAATAAATTCAATTCCCAACTGCACACATCAAATGTTTACTTCATTCATTACAATAGACAATATAACAATATTTTAGAGTAGAATATAAACAGAATATAACAATAAAAATTAAAAGGTTTATTTAGGTGTGATTTTGTTTTTGTTTTTTATTTTTAATTTCGGATTGTGCTTTTGCCTTTTTAAAATATATTATAGGGTTTACTTTCATATTTTCTGTCCCAGCTAACTCTACATTTTAGAGCAGGCTCCCCAACATGTCTGCTGCTTGTGCTGTAAGGGCTTGAGTGTTGCTGTGGTGCTTAAAGCTTTGCCATTTGTATTTCAGTTACCAGCAGTGCCACCCATGATAGACAGGTTTCAGCTGAGCTTCTAGACTAAAGTAAACTATGGGGAAGGATCCAGCAGCTCATTCGAGAAACAATTAGCCATTAAAAACCTTATGAATAGCAGATTAGCACTGATAAATATAGTGCTGAAAAATGAGACCACCCTTGCCCCCAGGATGGAAGGCATTCAAGAAATAACTGGGGAAGAGTTGCCTCCTCAAAGTAGAGTTGACCTTAATGACAGCAATGGAATAAAGCCCCTAGAACTCCTTTTGCTGGTGTGGCGTGACTCAAAAGGAGAAGAAACATAACAGATGTAATATTGCACTTAAACATCAAAAGATTGTGTGCACAGCACAGTGTGGGGTAGTGATTCATTGTGCTGTACTTAGAATCAATATGAGTCAGATCTAATTTGAGGGAATCTAACAACAATGGCAACAAAAGAACAAGCTCCCATATAGTAGAATCAATTCCTGCTACATTCATAATAGAATATATTTAGAGAGATATGTATGTATGTATATCTACATCTTTGTTGTTGTTGTTGTTAGGTGCCGTATGTATTTATATACATACATATATAAACATACACATACTTGTTACTTTAGGCTCATCACTGTTAGGCAAGAGTAGGGCAGTGATATTACTGTAATTTTATTGAATTGTTTAGCCACTACTCAATAGCTTTATCGCTAAATATTGCACAAATTGATCCAGAGTATCACCACCCAAGTGGTTGCACACATATCTAGGCACGGAAATTAAAACTATATGCAAAGATTCTTATCTCAATCTCTCTTTTGGATTATTGAAAATTGGTGCTGACCTATGATTTTGGAAGATTGTTCAAATTCCAGATTTACAATAAATTAGTTCTATGGGTCATGAGGCTTAGGTTTAGTTCAGTTGGTGCTCTATTCTCTGTGTGGCCCTGGGTTCAATCTCTAGCACAGCAAAAATGGGAGAAGGAAGTGGTAGTCAACTCCAAAAAAATACTAAAGCAATCGGTCATTGAAAATCTTATGAATAGCGTAAAAACACTGACATAGTGCTGGGCATGGCAAAATGTCAGGTAGTGTTTTGTCTTGTTGTATATAGGGTTGCTATGAGTCAGACCCAACTCAAAGACACCTAACAACAAGGAGTCACTAAATATGACATTTAATCTCTTGGTGCCTCACATTTAAATTTGAAAAGTGTGATGAAGCATTTAATTGGATATGTTGACTCGATGGTAGGCTATAAATTTTCAGACATCTTTTAATTGAAGGAAAGATGAATAATAAAAGGAAAATATATTTTTCCATGAATCAAAGGGCAGTTTAAGTGGAATGAGAGTATCAATTTGCATGGCTTTAAATTATACATGCTGTTATTGTTGTTAGGTACCGTCCAGTTGGTATCTGACTCACAGCAACCCTATGTAAAACAGGTAAAACATTATTGTCATGATTCTCTGCTATTCATAGGGTTTTGAATGGCAGATTGATTTTTGAGAGTGGGTTGCCAGGTCCGTTTCCCAAGCCTACAGCACCTGGTGTTCCCAGGCAGTCTCCCATCCAAATACTAACCAGGCTCAACCCTTCTTAGCTTCTGAGATCTAACGGGATCAGATGTCACAGTGGTACAGCTGCAGGAAAATTATATATAAGATATTTATATACAAATGATTATTCAGTAATAAAACCTAGATTTACTGGCTATTTCCTCTATATCCATTCTTTACAATTGAGAGTAACTCTCTCTTGCCCTGGGAACATTTGGTAATATCTGTATATATTTTGTTTATCAAAAACTGATGGGTTATTGCAATAGGTGTTTAGAGGCTAGGGGCATCTGTTAGCATAGAAAGAAGAACAATAAATATGTTTGATTCATTTTACTTAAGAAAATAAGAAGAAAATACTATATCTTTGTGACAGACTAAATTACCAATTTTGTATTGTCTGATAGACCAACATGATTCTACTTATAAATTTTAACACAAATATATTAGGAAAAGTTGGTAACCTAAATATATATGTATATGTATGTATATATATATACATATATATATATATACATATATATATATATGTATATACACACACACACACACACACACACACACACACACACACACACACACATATATAATCTCCTGCAGCCATAGCCCTGTGGCATCCAATCTTGTCAAATAGATTTCAGAAGCTAAGCAGGGTCAGACCTGGGATGGGAGACTGCCTGGGAACACCAGGTGCTATAGGCTTGGGAAACGGGCCTGGCAACCCAATTCCAAAAAATCAATCTGCCATTGAAAACTCTATGATCAGCAGAGAAGCACTGACAGTTTTCCCCTGTTGTATGTAGGGTTGCTATGAGTTGGATAACGACTCGACAACAACAACTATATATATATATATATATATATATATATATATATATATATATATATATATATATTTACAATAGTAAAAAATTCTTACTGGAAAATTAAATAATTCAAAAAGCATGTAAGTTGAAAATAATAACTCTTTATAATCATGATTCCATTTTATGAAGTGATTCTTTTCCATGGTTTCCATTCTTTTCCAAATGTTTCACTTAACATTTTGACAAAGGTTTCATTCAATCCCATCACATGACCTTGGATTAATAAAAGTGATCTTTACCTTATTAATTACTATATTCATTCTTTCAAGGACTATTTAAATTTTTATTGTTTACCATAAACTCACTGGAGTTAGATTTGAGAGTAAACTAAATAAATTTCCTCATGTTATATTTTAAAATTATATTTTATTGTGGAAGGTAGATATGTATATCTGTGTGTCAAGAAGTGACAGATGCTATGAATAAAATGGTGATGAGGTATGTGCACAAAAAATTATGGTCAAGAAGGAAAGGCTATTTTCATTGGACATGCATGGAAGGTGTAATTAAGGAGGTAAAATTTATAAAAAGAGCTGAGTGAACATATTGTTCCCAAGTTAGAATCACTTTTCTCCAATACAATAACATGTAGTGTAAATATTCTGAGATGTGATGGCACTTGGCCTTGTTAAGGAAAGAAAATAGACCTGAGTAACTGAAACAAAATGTGTTAACCAGGAGTATGGGTAGATGAAAGCATGCTGGAGCCTAGGAAATAGTACTAAGATGAGGAATGGGAAGGCATGAAGCAAGATCACTGTGGTTGTTAACTTATTAAGTTAAAAAAAGTAGACATATGGGTAGATGTGCGGAGGCAATTGGCAAGTTATTGCAGTGGCCACAAATCTCATTAGAGTGACCTGAACTAAAGTGATCAGGAACAAAAGGATAGTTTTCAGAGGAACCAACAGGGATTGTTCATAGATTGGCTGCCTGGGGGTTTAGAAGAGATGGGAGGCTACAAATAAATCAATCTTAGCACTTTATTAAAAATAATTTCTCTGATAAGGATCCATTTTCTAAATCTTTCTACAATCATTCATGATCTGTTAAATGAAATGTTGGACTTCAGATATGCTCATCTAAAAGAAATTTAATGTAATATGTAGTGGGTACCTTTTAGGCAAACATTTCATAGTTAGAGTTGACAGTGTTCTTTTTCTCATTATTAATTTTATTAGTGCCTGCAGCCATAGCCCTGTGGCATCCAATCCCATCAGATCTCAGAAGCTAAGCAGGGTCGGGCCTGGTTAGTACCTGGATGGGAGACTGCCTGGGAACACCAGAAGCTGTAGGCTTGGGAGAAGAACCTGGCAATCCCCTCCCAAATATCAATCTGCCATTGAAAACCCTATGCACAGCAAAGAAGCACTGACAATAGTGTTTCCCATTGTACAGAGGGTTGCTATGAGTTGGATACCAACTCGACGGCACCTAACAACAACAACAATTTTATTAGTATATAAACAACTTACTTGTGAGAAAATGAGCAAAAATACACAACCAGCAGTGTATCAGAATATCATTTTCCTAATAATTCAGCACAATTGTATGTTATTTTTCTATCAACTTTTTCATAGCAGTGCATTGAATCAGTTGATGTTCCTTCATCAATGTTGGTCTTTGTTTCTTGTTCAGTTCATTATTATGTAACTTATGCATATTTTTCTCAAAGAATGGGTCATATTCTTTATGAAGTTGTCTGAATGCTTGTGTGAGTCAAAATTCATATGCTTATATTCTAACCCTCAAGGTGATGGTATTAAAAGAGAGAACTTTCAGGAATTGGTTAAGGAATGGAGGTTGTTGTTATTGTTAGGTGCCATCAAGTCATATCCATCTCCTAGCAACTCTCATAGGGCTTTCAATGGCTGGTTGTTTTGGAATTGCCTTGGGAGTGGATTGCCATGACCTTCTCCGATTTTTGTGGTGCTGGTAATCGAACTGGGGACCTCAGAGACTGCAGAGTGGTGCTCTACTAACTGAGCCAAATCCAGCCCAAGGAATGCAGGTAGAACCCTCATAATGACATCAGTGCCCTTCTAAAAGAGGCTTAAGAGAACTGCCTTACCTTTTCAACTTTTGGAGATAGAGTAAGAAGATGCCATCTTTGAAGAAGGAAATAGATCCTCACCAAATGCTGACTTTGCTGACACCTTGATCTTAAACTTCTCAGCTTCTAGTACTGTGAGAAATACATTTATATTTTTCATAAGCTACCCACAAATTTGTTATGTTTTGATATAAGAGCAGGAAAGTCTAAAATATTGTGTATAATAGTCATATTAAACCCTATAGTATAGCGTATGTTAGGGGCTAGGGTTTAGCTGCTCTGTGCTCTCTGAGGCTCTGGGTTCAATCATCAGCACAGGAAAAATGGGAGAAGAACCTGTTAACCCATTCTAGAAACAATCAGCCATTAAAAACCCTATGAATAGCAGAGAAGCACTGACATAATCCCGGACATGGCACAGTGTCCGGGAGTATTTCCTTTTGCTGTACATAGGGTCTCTCTGAGTCCGATCTTATTTAATGGCACCTAACAACAAAACAGTGCATATTGTAAATGTTCTTCCAGAATTTTCTTAAACTTTGAACTTTTTTATTCATCTTGTGCTATAAATATTATATTACGTATTATTTGGAAGTTCAGTTGAATGTATCAGAAATAAATTTTTATATTGACTTTACATTATAACAGACCTCAAGTCAAAGAGCAAGTATATTTAAAATATATTTTCTTCAGCGTGAGTCCACATTTTTATGTCTTTTCAATCCACTATTTTGTTTTAATTTCTTAGTGATTTCTTTATAAACTTTAAGCCTTTATTCAGCTACTATATAAATATTTATTGATTAAATAAGTATTACAGAACAAGAAGAAAATGTGCACAAAAGTAGAAATGGTGCCATTTCTTGTCAATTTTTGATAACGAGAAATACAGTGATCATGTAATCACTAAGATGCTTGGAAAATCCCAACAGCTTCTTACGCTAGAAAGGAGATGTATCAAGTTCCACTACCGGATACAAAAGATAGTTTAGGCTTTCCACAGGAATCAGAAAAGGCATCTAGGGAAATTACAAACAAGCTAATATTTAAATGATGTGTAAGAATAAATCAGGTGCAAAGATTTAAGAAATATTTTAACAAGAAATATTTGTTCAAAGATTTAGCACCAGAAAAGTATACATAATGTTCAAGGAATTAAAAGAATTTCAGTTACTTAAGAGGTCAATGTCTTAGTCTCTTTGGGCTGCTATAAAAAATACCATAAGCTGGCTGGCTTGTAAACAGACATTTATTTCACAGTTCTTCAGGCTGAGATATCCAAGATCAAGAGGGTTTGCTATTGGGGGTTTGCTCTTCAATTCATGTAAGTGCCCATTTGCTGTACTGTGACACTGCAGAAGGGGCAAATAAGCTCCCTTGGGGCCTTTTCCTATGAGCATTAATTCCATTTATAAAGGTCTTGTTCCTTTATGATGTAATTCCTCCAAAATTCTTTCTCCTATTACCATTCAAGTAGTTTGAGCAGATGAAGGTATAGTGGAGTGATTAATTTTGTGGATTAAAATGTTGACATATGAATTTAGGTGGAAATAAAGTTTCAGACCATAGCAGTAATGTAGAAATTTGAAGTTATTTTGCTCCTAAATAGTAAATATTTTATTCAAAACTAATAATTGAATGATAACTATTCCCTACTTTACCTGATTATGTACAATTATTTTTACATTTATATGTGTTTTGTTAGGTGCCATCGAGTTGGTATCTGACTCATAGCGACCCTACGTACAACAGGCAAAACACTATTGTCAGTGCTTCTCTGATGTTCATAGGGTTTTCAATGGCTGTTTACTTGCTGGGTCTGTCTTCCAAGCCTTCCAGCACCTGGTGTTCCCAGGCAGTCTCATATCTGTAACCAGGCCCGACCCTGCTTAGCTTTCGAGATCTGACAGGGTCAGATACCACAGGGCTACGCCTGCAGGCATATGTGTTTTAGGAAATAGATATTTTATTCTGTATTTTCATGAGTATTACTTCATTCTTATAATATTAAAAAAGTGAATTTCTAATTAATATTATTTTTAAATTATGCATATGAGACAACAATTTCCAACTGCTTATAACTTTTGTCAGCATAATTGTATATTGTTTAGTACCTAATTGTGAATCTTGCAGAAGGGGGAAGTTTGATGATGTGTCCTTAAAGTATAATGAGACCACAGAAACCGGTGAAGTCAAATACACACCTGATATGTTTTGAACAGCTCTCAATTAAACTTTGTCATTATGTGTGATTAAATAATAATTCCAATAGAAGTAACAATACCAATTACCTTTTGAGTGCTTGCTCATTATGAACGATTTTGTTAAAAGCATAACATTTATATCATTTAGTCTTCACAAATCCAATGGGAGTTAGTCATAATTTAACACATCTTATTAATAAGGAAATTAAGGCTCAGGGACTAATTCACAGTCATACACCACTAATAAGTACTGTACTAATGATTTCCCCAGTCCTGGACCCTCTTATTTCAAAAGCTATGTGCTTAGGGGTAACAATAGCCAGTACAGTTATCCTTCAGTATCTTCAAGTGTTGGTATCCTATGGATATTAAAATTTCTTAAAATTATAATATTTCCATGTAACATACTCATGCATTTTAAATAATTTCTTGATTATTTATATACCCAGTGCTATGTAAACTCTATGTACATAATTGTTATATTATGTTGTCTAGGGAATAATTCTCAGAAAATATCTGTGTATGTTTCATAAGGATACATTTATTTTTCAAGTATTCCCCAACTTGATAGATTGTTTCCTATGATTATAGTATAGTAGAGGGTTAAACTGAGTTTGAAAGATTGAGTTAAACCTCTAAATTTCTCCAAATTTCCTGGTGTATTTATACATTTTTGGCTGCTAAATCACATAATTTATATAAAAAGATCTGTCGTTGTGCTGAAGCATAAATCTTAACACTCTCTCCCCATAAAAGTTCAGTGTTTTGGAAAAAGACTCAATATTTAATCATTTGAATCATTTGGCCTAGAATTCAGGAAAAGTTCATATTCCTAATTATATATTATAATTATATATTATATATCTGGGAACATGAAGAAGATGATCATTTATTTCAGATTCTTGAATTGTGTTGAATAGTTAATGATGATTCTGAGGAACATGTTATTCCTTTAGTCTTAGGCTTTTATTCTAGAGTTCCACTGACAATCATATAAATTTAAGATTTTACTTCTCAAGAAAAACCATTTATATATGCCTGTATGTATTTATTGCTTCCTTTGAGACATAGAGCAATTTTGGACTAAATCATAACTTTTAAGCTTAAAACTTGTACTTAGTGATAGACATTTATTCCTGCAAGTATATACTACCCAAATAATGAATACATATGTGGAATTACCAGAGTTTAATACCTCACATGAAAACAGTTGTGGCAGGGAATGCTGTGTAGTTTAAGACCCCCTCAGGGGTGGATAATTTTAAATCAATGACATTGGATTTTATGCTTCTGAAATATGGCCTCTCACAGGAGTTTCCAAGCAACACTGGTAAACATTATGCCATCTGTATAATTGCTCCATGCAGTTTTCATGTCTTTAACTTAAAAGGCAGATTTTTTAAAAAACACAGTATTAGAAACTGATTACTCTGTGCAAAATTGGCAAAATTTGTCTGAAACTTGAATATCAGACTTTCATTAGCTAAGAGCCATTAGAGTTAAGTAAGTTGTTCTGGTAGCATGTCTTTTCAGTGTAATCAGGCACCAACTCCTGTCTCATAGTCCCACTATGAATTTGGGCTTCAGTGCAGTCTGAATCTTGCTGATAGTGAGTGCTCTGGTGTGCTGTCCTTTCAGGACTGAAATTCTGGGGATGGCAGGATTGTTGGTCTTTGAAGACTCAAACCTGAGTGCCTCCCAGAGATTGCTACTGGTTAGGATGGACTTTGAGGAAAGGTAGTTTGAGGATTAAAGACAGGAATTTGTAAATCTGAAACATTGATACAAAATTATTTATAAACTGAATCATGACAGTAAATTTAGCTTAAAAAATTTAAGCCAGATTCAAGCCATGTCAGTAGACAACACATAACAAAATAAAGAAGTTTGTTCCATAGAAGAAAAAGTCAAACAAGGATCTATGAAAAAGAATAATTGTGAGTATGAAGACAAAGAAAACATCTCATGACATGCAGGTTGAAAAATATGTGATAGAAGATATCACAAAACTTTTTCTAATACCTAAGGAAGACTTACCACAAAAGTCAATAGCAATAATTTCAAATTTATGCCACACCTGCTTCATTGGCCATTTTTCCTTCTTCAAAATGTCTGTTTTTAACTCACCAAATCATATATATGAAAGCACCATGGATAATACCATAAAGAAATAAAATCTACTTCATCAATATAATGGAAATAAAATATTTATTGATAGATTAGCAAAGTAAAAAACAAAGCTAGATTCTTCATGTATCATATGTGGAATATATTCAAATATACATGTATGCCTATGGAACAATGTTATTTATAAAACACTTGTCAGATATTCTTTCTTTGCACCAACGTGAATAAAGCAGAGTGTAGGGAAAAATTGGGAGGAAATTGATAAAAACTCCCAAACTGGGAAAATGGCGTTTGAATATCTGGTTTGTAAATTAGAAATCTACTTGGTTGCATGTTTGTACAAAACCCTTCCTGATTGGACAATTGGGCTGAAAGCTGATTGGCTCAGGCCATTCCATGGGCGAACTATATAAAGAGCTGCGCTGCGGGAGCTCGACTCTTTCTTTTTTGGCACAGCCTTTCTGGCATCCCTTTCTGCGCCTTCTCGCCTGTTTCTGCCCGGACCACAGATGAGGAAGCGCCTCTCCGGCTGCTCTGTCCTGGACCTTTGATGAGGAAAAAAAAACGCTCTCCCATCGCAATCCTCAACAAGGAAAAGAACCTGCTCTCTGTCTCCTCCTGACCACCGAGAGGACCAACACAGGTGTTTGTCCCTGGAAGGCAAAAGCGCCTGAGGCTTTTCCTTTCTCCCGTCTCCTCCAGGGTTCCGAGGGCCGCGGGAGTCTGCACCCCTCACCTGAGGGTCCCGAGTGAATTGTGTTTAGTATCTGTGTGCGCGGTGGTGCAGCCCGTCCGAACCTCCAGGCCGGACCGGGAGGCGTGCGCCCCACAGCAGACAGTCCTCAAAGTATATAATCCTCCATGTTTATAATACATGAAGATTCTAGTTTACATTATAGTATATATCATATTATATGTATACATGTACATGTATGTTGCTGTTAGGTGACATCGAGTTGGGACCAACTCATAGCAACCTTATGTAAAACAGAACAAAACACTTCCTGACTCTATGCCATGCCCTGCATTATGTCAGTGCTTCTCTGCTATTCATAGGGTTTTCAATGGCTATTTCTTCAGGATTGTTTCACAAGTGGGCTGTGAAGTCCTTCTTCCATTTTTTGCCATGGCGGAGATCAAACCTAGCTCCACAGAGAGCATGGAGCTGCACTCTACAAATATACCTATGTGCATGTATGGGCTGGGGATTAGCTCAGTTGGTAGAGTGCTGCTCTGCACACTCTGAGGCCATGAGTTTGGTCTGTAGCTCTGCAAAAATGGGAGAAGGACCTGGCAGCCCATTGCCAAATCAATCCTGAAACAACAAGTTATTGAAAACTCTATGAATAACCGAGAAGCACTGACATAGTGCTGGGCATGGCACAGGGTTTGGGAGTATTTCATTCTATTGTACATAAGGTTGCTGAGTCAGACCCTACTTTACAGCACCTAACAAAAAAACGGCCTGGGATTTAGCTTAGTTGGTAGAGCGCTGCACTGCAGTCTCTAAGGTCCCAAGTTCAATTTTCAGCACCACAAAGGTGGGAGAAGGACCTGGCAATCCACTCCCGAGGCAATCCCGAAACAGTCAGCCACTGAAAACCCTATGAGGGTCGCTATGAGTCAGATACCGACTTGACGGCACCTAACAACAACAACAACAAAAACAAACAAAAAGCAAACACTATAGATACAACATGAAATATATGAAGATATATATGTAACTATGTGTACATAGAGAGATTTAGAACAAATAAGCAAAAATTATCATTTGAATTAAAAATAGCAGATAATTATCTTTCAATGTATTTTTAAAAATAAATTAACTAATAACAGGGAAAAAAATCACTCAAAAGCATGCACTCTGGTAAAGAGAAAAAAGTGTCCTCAGTGATATATTGAAAGTTCCATGCATGGACTTTTTGTGGAGTTCTATGATGACAACATTTTCTTATAAGAGAGAAACTGGGGAAATTCTCTTGAAGCTGCCTTTGAATATTATGCACAACATTTTTACTTACATTAATTTAATTGACTTGAAAGTATTTTTGTGAAAGAGATGTGAAAGGACTAAATCTTCCCCATGGAACCACTCCTTGGCAGTGCCACTGTAGTAGTCACGTAAGTCAAATGGTATTATGTGCAGTGCATTTACAACAAAGAAATGATTAGAGACAAACCATGATTTCTTCTCTCTAAACATGTTGCAAACTTTGAATAAGGTACAGAATTTTAAAATAACATGAAGGTTACTAAATTCTAAAAATGTGTAGAATATAATAACCAGTCCTGGGATATTAAAGGAGTATTTATTTTTAATAAATTTTTTGACTTTATGCTTTAAGTTTCTCTTTCTCTTGCTTACTTTCATATAGTTATTTGAATTCCATTCTGATTTTTATAATGTTTTTAAACATACTGTTCTGTATATTTTCTCAGTAGATGTTTTGGGTATTGAAATATTTATATGTGATGTCATTGTTTGCACATATTGATGGTTTTCTACTTCAAATAAAGTATAAAACCATACTCCACTTAGGTCTCATTTATTGTTTCCACTTTTAATATATAATTGTCTTAAATATTTTTCTACATACATTGAACACCACACTAGATGGTTTTATAATTTTCTCTTCAGTGCTCCAGTACTGAGCTGCACCAGTGAATCCCCCTTTTCTTTACTTTTTTATTTTGAGACATAGTCTCAATAAACTTCACCAGCTGCCTTTGCCTTGAACTTACAATCATGTTGTTTCAGGTTCCAGAGTAGGTGGGATTATAGGCAAACACCACAGGACCCAGTTTTCCCTGTTCTTGATTTCTAATGCAGGAGAGAGACCGTAAATCTCTCTCTCTCTCTCTCTCTCTCTCTCTCTCTCTCTCTCTCTCTGTCTTTCTCTGTCTCTCTCTCACTGTTTCTCTCTCCCTCCCTGCCTCTCTCTCTCTTTCTCTCCCTCTCTCTTTCTTACACACACACACACACACACACACACACACGCATACGCACACACACACCACATATTGCTGTTGGGTGCCACTGAGTAGTGTCTGATTCATAGAGACACTACGTACAATAGAATGAAACATGCCCCAATTCGGTGCCAGGCCCATGATCATTTTTATGTTTAAGCCCATTGTTGCAGACACTACATCTATCCATCTAATTGAGGGTCTCCCTTTTTTCTTCAACCTGCCACTATCCCAACTATGATGTCCTTCTCCAGGGATTGGTCCCTCTTGACAACACGTTCAAAATAAGATGTAATCTAGCCATCCTTGCTTCCAAGGAGCACTCTGGTTGCAGTTCTTCTAGGTCAGATCTGTTGATTCCTTTTGGAATCCAAAGTATATTCAATGTTCATCTCCAGCACCATAATTCACAAGCAGCAATTCTTCTCTTGTCTCCCCTATACAAACAGCTCTCACAACCACATGATAGGACTTATGACATGAGTCAGGCACACCATCATCTTCAATGTGACATACTTACTTTTGAGCACTGTAAAGAGGTATTTTGTAAGAGCTTCTAATGCAATCTTTCTTAATTTCTGGACTGCTGCTTCAATACGTGTTGATTGTAGAACAAAGTAATGCAAAATCTTGGACAAACTCAATCTTTTCTCCATTTATCAGGAAGCAGGGTACTGATCCAGGTGTAAGGAATTTTTTTTTTTTTTTTTTTTTTTTTTTTTTTTTTTTTTTTTTTTTTTTTTTTTTTTTTTTTTTTTTTTTTTTTGCTGATGGTGAGGCACAATCCATAGTGCAGGCTGTGTTCTTTGACCTTCATCAATAAATATTTCAAATCCTCTTCACTTTTAGCAGAGTTGTGTTATCTGTTTAATGCAAGTTGTTAACAAGACTTCCTCTAATCAAGGTGCATGTTCTTCTTCATAAAGTCTAGCTTCTCAAATTATTTGCACAGCATAGGGATTGAAGAGCTATGGTGATAGGATATAGCCCTGACACATAACTTTCTCAATTTTAAACAAGGCAGTGTTTCTCTGTTTTGTTTGAATGATTACCTCTTGGTATAGGTATAGATTTCTCATGATTAAAATTAAGTGCTCTGGTATTCCCATTCTTTGCAAGATTATCCATACTTTATCGTGATCCACATAATCAAATGCCTTTGCCTAGTCAATAAAACATAGATAGACATCTTTCTAATATTCTCTCCCTGTAGCTAATATCCATCTGACATCAGCAATGATGTCTCTGTTTCCATTCCTTCTTCTGAATCCAACTTGATTTTCTGGCAGTTCCCTGTCAATATACTGCTGCAGTCTTTTGAACAATCTCTAGCAAAATTTTACTTGCATGTGATATTAATGGTATCATTCAATAATTTCCACAACACACACATATATACATACAGATATATGTTGCTGTTGTTGGATTCTGTCAAGTTGGATCCAACTAACAGTAACCTTATGTACAGCTGAATGTAACATTACCCAACCCTGTGCCACGCACATGATCTTTCATTTTTGAGCCCAATGTTGTAGCCATTATGTTTTTCTCATTTTAGGTCATGCCACATCAGCAAAAGCATATCCCAGGGAGTTGTCTTTATTCCCTTCACTAAGTTCGACTCTTCTCTTGGGATATAACTCTTCCTCAGTTGTTTTTTGAGTGCCTTCCAGCTTGAGAGGCTCATTTTTCAACATTATATTTGACACCACTTCTCTGTTCTTCATAGGATTTTCAATAGCTACTTGTTTCAGGAGTGGGCTGCCAGGTCCTTCTCTCTAGTCTGTCTTAGTCTGGAACCTCATCTGAAACCTGTTGTCTATGTATGGCCCTGCTGGCACTGAAATACTGGTGGTATAGCTTTCAGTATCACAGCAACGCACAAGTCCCCATAGCATATGCTGACAGAAATGGGGGCACACACACATATACACACACACACACATACATACACACACACACACACACTTTTCACATTTTACAAGTTATATGAGCAATAAATCTAGGAAATTGAACCTTGGAATAAACAGGTGACCAGGACAAATTTCTGGAGAAATAAAAAATGGACACAATCTACAGTAGACAGTAAGCATTCAGGCAAGACTAAGGTTTAGAAAAAATATCTTCCGGTCAGAGGAAGAAGAGATATAAGGCCGCCAGTATGCGAAAAAAGATGTTAGCATTTTACAAGTTCTGCAAGTCATTCTGCATGTAGTGCAGTGAGGCAGGCAGTACAAGGAGAAGAGGCAAGAGACTTGTGGCTTCTATACATAATCTTTCCAAGTGTTTGATCCAACAAAATAAAAGGATTCCTCACACTGCAGCTTGAGGCTTTCAATGGCAAGTCTTCCCAGAGAGAATTATCCCATTATTTGAGTAGTAGAGCCTTGACTAAGTAAAAATTTACTTGGAATGTATTAAAAAGTCATGTCCTACTGGGTATAGTGGGGCATGCCTGTAATCCCAGGGACTCAGGAGGTGAAGACAGAGGATCACTAGTTCCAGGCCAGTAACAGCCTGCACAATTTAGGTAACCCTGTCTCAAAACAAAAAATAAAAAGGGGCATGTAGGTGAAGTTCACTGGTACACTGCATGCAAAGCATGTGTCAGGCCCTGGGTTCAACTCATCCTCATCGGTATTGAAAAAAAGTAATTTTAACTTCTAATATAAGTCAAATTCATCATTTAACTCAAATTTTTAAAAGACAACTCTGGGGAACATAGACTTTATTTCTTCCAAATTTAAAATATAGATTTGTCTTTGTTTTATACAGGAAGAAATTGAGACATAAATATATTAAAACAATTTCTTTATTGTATCAGTTCTCACATTCTATCATGAATTAATAATGTGATGCTGAAAATATCAGGAATACATTTTAAAATAGGTAACCAAAATACCTTTAATGATTTATCAAGAATACTAGTATGGAACTGAACAGAAAATAGGTAAAATTTTGATAATAATATACTAGACAGTGTATTTGCAAATAAGAACACTACAATTCATGAGTTGGGAATTTGATCAATCAAAATGCACTGAACGTAAAGGATTCACTGTGTGTTACATTGCTGTTGACAAGATATAAAAGATGCTTTCCTGATTTCTATATGTGGACAGATTTACTTCCCAGTAATGTCAACTAGGTTTCCAACAAAGATGGTGACAAATATTAGATGATTTGACAGTTGAGTAATAGGAAGCATAAATTCTTTTGAAAGACTTCCAAACAGACTATATTTTAAATATCTAACTTCAAGTAATAATGAAGAGGTAGAGAAATAGGTAGTAAATAGGAGTTTTCTTAATTCATAACAGAAGGTAGCCATGAGCATTCCAGCTCTTATGAAAGATTATGGAATTTAGGACTATAATGAATCTTGATAAATAATAGGATCAACTTTTATACTTCATGATGGAATCTAAATATTTCAGGCAAACCCACAAAATATAGTTTCTTCTTTTACCACTTGTGTATTTTTACTCTATGCCACTGTTCTTTGCATTAGGAAAAATGTGTTTTAGTAAATTTATAACCTTACACAGATCTTGGACAATAATATGTTTCAAATATAAATTTTCCCCCTTAGACCTATGTAATGGAAAGCTTGGTCCCCACTTGGTGGCACTGATTTGAAAGATGGTGGAAATTTTAGGAGCTACAGTCTGGTTAAAGGAAGTAGGTCATTAGGAACATGCCTTTTAAAGGGCACCTTGTCCCTGGTCACTTTTTGTCTCACTTTTGGCTTTCCAGCTTCCATGAGATGAGTAGCTAGGATCCACTATGATATACTTCCTCACTGTGGCCCCACAGAACTGTGATGAAACCGCTGAGCCAAAATAAATCTTTCTTCCCTTCACTTTCTCTCAAGTATTTGTTGCAGTGACAAAAGGTCTAACACAGACAGTAAATTCTTTTATAGGTATTTCAGTTTTTTTATCTTTAAACCTGACACTGTACTGAGGTCTTAATACCTTTGCGGCTCTATTCCTTTACTTGGAAAAACCATTGCATATTTTAACTCTTGGTAAGCAGTAAATTTAGCAGGACACATCCATTCTTTAACATTTCCAGTCTATACGGCTATAACATATATTTTTAAACTTCTAAACTTCATTTCCTAAACAAAAACATTCAAACTTATTGACATATTTATGAACCAACCTATTGTGGTAAATATAGTTAAAGGTAAAAGCACTTTGTTGCTCTGAGTTCTATGGATTTGTATTGGATTCAGCTCTATAGTTCTGCAGATTTCATTTAAAGTTTCTCAACCAATGGCAGTTGAGTTGTTGGCAAACCAAATGCATGATTTCCAGGGACCATTGCAGTGATGACTCAGGTCACCTGCTTTCAAAAACATTGAGAATTTCATGGCATTAGAAGTAAAATATTTAAGCAAGTACAGAACCCTTCTAAGTATAAGGCCCATCTAATTAGCAAAACTTTTACCCCTTCACAGGTAACATGCCCAGGTAGCAAACACTGGATGTTGGCAAGAATAGGAGTCCTCCTAGGTCTTGACTGGGATGATGGGTCAGTTGGAACTCACTCATTCCTTCTAAATGTAGAATCAAGGCTTCTCTTCTTCACTTGACGCCTATACTTGCTCTTTTTTGTTCTTTCCAATTGATCACTCTGAATAAATGAAAGAACTCCTCACATGCCTGCTTTGAGTTTTTAATGACAAGTATTCAAATAGAGAAAAAGGGAAATACACCCAATTTTCTGAAAGTCAGTGCTAGAATTGTCACTGTCATTATATCCTGTGGGTTAATGGTGTTGCAGGCCACCATAAATTTAATTCAAAAGCATGCACACTGGGAGATACGTTGCATTGGGTTCTATGTGTAGGCAATCAACTATCACACTACTTATTTCTGACTTCTTTAAGGTCTATGTGCAAAAATTATCTGCTCTAAAACATAGTCTTTGGCTACTTTAGCCAAAATGGCCTCCATTCCTTATTTATGTATGTTACGATAAATCACCTGTCCCACTAGAGTATTTTCTCCATAAGAGTAGATTTGTCTTGTCTACTGGTATGCACACAATGCTTTGTATAAAAGAGGTATCCAATAATTGTTAAATAAATCAGCTAGTAAATCTTGCATGCCATTATGTGTATATAGTCTCCATCTATACACACACACACACACACACACACACACACACAATCTAACAACTTACCTGGGGCTGGGGTTTTGCTCAATTGGTATAGTACTGCTCTGCTTGCTCTGAGGCCCTGGATTTGACCCCAGCACCACAAAAATGGGAGCAGGACCTGGCAATCTACTTCCTAAACAATCCTAAAACAATTAGCCATTGAAAAATCTATATTGTCAATATGAGTCAGATTTACCTCAAAGGTACCTAACAACAAAAATAACAATTTCCAACTATCAATCTATTTACAAACCTAGCTATCTAATTTTTATATTATTAGAATGATATTGTAAATCTGTAGTCCAAGATTATATTAAGGAAAAAACTTTAATTTGGTGATTGAATTTGATGTGATACCATGTAAACTTATGTAGTGGCCCAAGAAAGGGGATCCAACTGAGTGTAGGAATTATGAAATGATATCATTAATATCTCACATAAGTTGTTATTTTGTTGTTAGATGTGATCAAGTCACTGTCTGACTCATAGTAACCCTACATACAACAGATGAAACATTATTGTCAGTGCTTCTCTGCTATTCATAGGGTTGTCAATGGCTGATTGTTTTTTAGGGAGGGAGTAGGCTGCCAGGTCCTTCTCCCAAGTCTTCAGCATCTCATGTTCCCAGGAGGTCTCCCATTCAGTTAGTAACCAGGCCTGACCCTGCTTAGCTTCTGAGATCTGACAAGATCGGACACCACAGTGGTACAGCTGCACGCAGTTCACATAAATTAAATTATTCTAAAGATAATTCAAAAGCAACCACAAACTGCTAGAGGTTCAAGTTGGATTCAGAAGGGGGCATGCAACCAGGGACATCCCTGCTGATATCAGATGGAGATTACTCAAAAGAAAATAGCAGAAAGTTGTTTGTGTGGTTTTAATAACTATGCAAAGGCATTTGACTCTGGGGATCACAACAAATTATGGATAACATTGCAAAGAGTGGGAATCCCAGAGCACATATTATAGTCATGAGTAATCTGTACATGACCAGGGTGCAGTCTTTACATAAAACAAGGAAATACTGCTTGATTTAAAGTCAGGAAATGTTTGTGTCATGGCTACATTCTTTCACTGTACCTCTTAACAAGAAACCAAAAATTCTTACAGCTGAATCAGTAAAAGTAAAGATAATACACTGAAGATGAAAATGTGCCTGACTCATGCCATGGTATTTTCAATTGTAGCATATATTTGTGAAAGATGGGCAGTGAATAAGGAAGATAGGAGAAGAATTGATGGTTTTGAATCATTAGTGCTAGAAACAAATATCGAATATACCACAGACTGCCAATAGAACCAAGAGAACAAATCACTCCTAGAAAAAGTACAACCAGAGTACTCGTTGGAAGCAAGGATGAATACACTGGATCTTACATATTTTGGACATATAGTAAGGAAAGACCAATCCTTGGAGAAGAACATCATGTTTGGGAGAGTGATGGGCCAAAGAAAAACAAAAGAACATCAGCTAGATGGATTGATGCAGCAGCTGCAAGGACGGGATTAAACATAAAAAAGATTGCATGGAACAGTGTCAAGTAGTGTTTCCTTCTGTTGTGCATAGGTCATTATTAATGGGACCTGAATCTAGACCACCTGTAAATAGCCACAAATGGCTTATACCCTTGGTTATTCTACCAATTATTTATCATAAAGATCATTTTCTAATTCATTTTGTTATCATTCTTATAAATGAGCTGTTTTTGTGCTTACATAATATTCCCATTCCATGCTTATAAGCACATGGGTTCTCTGCATATTGCATTGTAATTGTTACAAAATTTAATTGAAGGGAAGTCACCAATAGTTAAAGGAACCAAGAATAGAAATAGAAGAAACTAACTGCACAAAGATGCATGTTGAAAGTTTATGTGCATTTCTGTGTGTATTTGAATATATATATGTATGTATATATGTATATATATTACACCCCTATACATATATACATACATACATATGTATGTATATATATGTGTGTGTGTGTATACACATACATATATATGGGTAATTTCAGAGTGGTATAAATGTCCTATCAATAAACAAATATTTTAAGGACAGTAGAAAATCATAGTAGAGGCTGAAGGTGTTGGGTCCTGCCTGTAGTTGCAGCAAAAGGTGAGGAGGCCGCAGGAGGATAGCAAATTTGAGACCAGGGGCAGCCTAAAAAACTTAGCAAGACCTCATGTCAAAACAGAATATAAAAAACGACGATGAGGGGTGCAGCTCAGTGTTACAGTCCTTGCAAAATATGCTGGGGGCCCTGTGTTCAACGCTTCCAGTGTTGAAGAATAAATAAAAATTAAATTTAGTTTAATTTAATTTAATGTAAAAGTCATAGTAAAGCATTAGAAATTATTATTTTGTCTCCCAGGGAGAACATGTAAGTACAAAAAAATAGAGAAATAGAAAATACATCACAAGAGCACGTTTACACATCTACAATACATTATTTTAAAAATATTTATGGACATGGCTGTGTCCTGTAACCAGAAATACTCAGATTAAAATCATCTTTCCTAATTTTTTTATATTCTGCATTTAGATGTTTGCTTTTTTTTTCTCAATCTAACTCAGGTTATTTCTTTGAACAAAATTCTCTTCCGTCACTGTGTATTAAATATCTAATATTGTCTTTCAGTGAAAGTAGCTTATGCTATTGTGGTACAGATTCTGAAATACATGGATATTTTAAAAAAAGATTTCAGTGTAAATATCTCCTGAATAAGCAAGCAATTATATTCTGTCCAGTATATTTTAAATAAAGTTGATGTGAAAATAAATAAAATTTCTCACTTTTTGATAAACCTCAATTAAAAGCAAAATCTTTCTTCTTTGAATCCATTGTCAAATACTCTACAAGTCCAAATCTACCACCACAGTTTCATGTACATAAATACACCCACATGCATACATACATATAAAGACACACACAAACATATATATATATATATATATATATATATATATATATATATGTATATATATATTGCATACATATGCTTATATACACTTTTATATGTCAGCAATATTTTGTAGTAATTCTTAAGTTCTTAATAACATTCTTAATAACATTCTTTGAGTTGATATTATGACTTTGTTATATATGGAGTGGTGTTATCCCAGCAAATCAAAAGGTGAAGATTGGAAGATCCCATGTTTGAGGTCAGAGGCAGTCTGCACAATTAGCCAGACTCTGTCTCAAAATAGAAACAGTTAAGCCTGGAGCTGAGGGTGTGGCTAAGTAGTAGAGTACTTGCAAAAAGCATGTGCGAGTGCAATCTCCCAGTACAAAAAAAAAAAAAAAGAAAATCATTATATTTCTACTTTGTAATAAATTATTTAAAATATTTGTTTATATGTAAAATATCTGATTTGAATATCATTTTAACCCACCTATATTAATTTTTTCTTCTAATATTTTGAAAGCTCTACGAGAACACAATAGTCTTATGTTCAAAATTTAAGGAAGATGTTTTTGAATTGATTTGAACATATTTAAATATTCTACTAAATATTCTACATTTAGTATTCTACTAAATGTCTACTAAATGTCTACTACTACTAAATGTCTACTAAATGTCTACTAGTAAATGTCTACTAAATTCTACTAAATGAGATATGCAGATGATTTTAAGGCAAGAAAAAAGTAATAGTCCAAATCAATATTTGAACCAATGCAAATTTGCTGCCTAGAAATTCTAAGAAACTCAAACCAAGAAAGCTTTTACCAACTGACTTATTCAAGCAAGCTTCTCTCATATTCCTTTATTGTTTTCTCTTCTTCAACTTTATATTTATATGTTTTATTCTTTCAGATAATATATCTATAGGAACCTAACTTTTATATGCATTCTCTTTGCTTTTCCTTATTGAGTTGAATTTTGTCAATACCCATAAACAAACATACATAGACATATATCCATCAGCACATATTGCTCATTAGTGAACTCATTTAACAAACCTTTACTGAGTAGATAAATGTGTGAGAAACCCATCTTGGTAATTTATCTCTTAGTCCTTAGGATTAAAGGTATTCACATGAGAAAATTTGCATGATACTATATCATGTTAAAATAATATTAATGCACAATGCAAAATGATTGTACTAAGTTAGAATTTATAAGTAACAACTGAAACACTGTTATAATCTCAGTATTTCATTTAAAAAATCTGGATAAATAAAAATATCTAGGTACAACTATTTTCTCAAAATAACACATTTAATTAATTTAAACAGACATTGAAAATATATGCTATGTTCAAATTTTTCTATTTAAAATAAATTTGCACTAATGGTTCTGTTCATTGTAAGTCATGTGAGGGAAACCATTCTATATATTTTTATATTGATTTGTTTGTTTGTTTTTTCTCCATTACCCATATAAGAAAACTTTGGGTGGATACAGATAATTAAGGAAGATGCCATATAGTCCTTGTTAGGAGATAACATGATCCTTTACCTAAAGGACCTGAAAAATTCCTCTCTAAAATTCTTAGACCTAATTAACTCCTTCAGCAAATTATCAGGATGCAAAATTAACACTCAAAAATCAGTAGCCTTCCTTTACTGCAATTGTGTGTAGGAAGCAAAGGAAATTAAGGCAACAACCCCTTTCACAATAGTGTACCAAAAGTTTAAATACTTAGGAATCAATCTAACCAAAGACCGTAAAGATCTCTACAAGGAAAGTTTTGAAACATTAAAGAAATCACAGAGGATTCTAGAAGGTGGGAAGACTTCCCCTCCTCAAGGATTGAGGGAATCAATATTTTAGAAATGGCCATACTAACAAAAGCAATTTATAGATTTAATATAATCTTCATTAAAATTCCAACAATACACTTCATAGAAATAGGAAATTAATCCAAAAATTCATGTGGAAACATAAAAGAAAACAATCTTCAGCTGCAAAAGCAGTGCAGGCAAGACCACAATTTCTGACTTTAAACTAAACCACAGGGCTGTAGTAGCAAAACAACTTTGGTTTTGAAACAAAAGTAGGCCTGAAAGACCAATGGAACAGAATTAAAGACCCAGAGATACATTCATGCAACTACAGCCACCTGATGTTTGACAAAGGGGCTAAGAATGCAAAATGGAGAAACGATAGCCTCTTCAATAAATGGTGCTGGGAAAGTTGGATATATGTTGTTGTTGTTAGGTGCCATCAAGTTGAGTTGGTATCCACCTCATAGTGACCCTGCATACAACAGGTGATACACTATTGTCAGTGACTCTATGCTGTTAATAGGGTTTTCAAGGGTGGATTGATTTTTGGGAGTGGGTTGCTGGGTTCTTCTCCCAAGCCTACAGCACCTAGTGTTCCCAGGTGGTCTCCCATCCAAGTACTAACCCACCAGACCCTGCTTAGTTTCTGAGATCTGACAGGATCAGATGCCACAGGGCTACAGCTGCAGAAAAATAAAAACAGACCTATACCTCTCATTAGCGTGAGAATCAAATTGAAATGGAGAAAAGACTTCAGCATAAAATCAGAGATCTTAAAACTACTAGAAGAAAATATAGGAAACATGCTCCAACACATAGGCATATGAAATTATTTCCTAAACAAGACTCCAATTGTGAGGAAATCACACCAAAAATTGACAAATGGGATTACATGAAATTAAAAATCTTCTGTACAGCAAAGGAAAAAGTAAACAGAATTAAGGAAGAGCCCACTGAATGGGAGAAATTTTTCACATTCTACACATCTGACAGAGGAATAATTTCTAGAATTTACAAAGAACTCAAGAACACAAACCACAAGACAACAAATAACCCAATTTACAAGTGGGCAAAGGAAATGAACAGATATTTCCCAGATGAAGAAGTTCTTAAGGCTAAGAAGCACAAGAGAAAATGCTCAACTTCCCTAGCCATTAGGGAGTGAAAATCAAAACAACTCCAAAATTCCACCTAACTCCAGTAAGAATGGCCAAGGTCAACAAAACAAACAACAACAAATACTGGGGAGGTTGTCCACTATTGGTGGGACTGTAAATTATTTCAACCACTTTGGAAATCAATATGGAGCTACCTCAGAAAACTAAAAATAGGAATGCCATATGACCCAGCTCTACCAGTACTGGGACTATACTCAAAAGGAGTGAAGTCATCATATCACAGAGAAAGGTGCATATCCATATTCAGTGCAACTCTCTTCACAATAGCAAGGATGTTGAACCAACCAAGATGCCCATTAATAGAAGAATGGATAAAAAATTATGGTACATATACACAATGAAATATTACTCAGCATTAAAAAATGAAATAATGCCATTTGCAGCAAAATAGATAGAACTGGAGAATATCATCTTGAATGAATGAAACAAGTTCAAAAAGAGAAATACTGCATGCTCTCACTCAAAAATAGGAGATGAATTTCACTTAAAGGAAGAAGAAATTCTATACATAATTTGATCACAGTTAAACTTAAAGAAGAAGGTATAATATAAAGACTAGAAAGAAGGAGGGAGGGAATTAGCAAAAGAAAGTGAAGATTACTGAAGATGGGATGTGGAGGAGAAACTATTTAGAGGGATAAATGGGAAGAAGATAATATAAATGATGCAATTTCATGAATACATGGGAAAAATAAGGGAACATAACCCAAATAGGCATATGAGTTTTACTATATATTGTTCAAAAGATTTCATAAACCTTGTAAGTTGACAAAAGTGTGACCAAAAATGATGTAATAGTTATATGATGGAAAAAACAAATGCAGTATTATTCTGTACACCACCAACACTTACCAATAAAGGGGGGAAAAAGAAAATCTCACAGAATTAGGCAGCAAAGGGAGTTGTTTTCCCTTGGGCTTGAAGAGTAGTGAGACAGAAATAAAGTGGTGATTTTAAAACTTTTTTAAAAAATACTTAAATTTCAAATTTGGGATAGTAGAGGAAAAATTCCTTCTAAAATACTAGAGGAAACAGGAGCTTGCTATGAATTCTCCACTCATAGTTGTCAAAATAACATTATAACATGAATGTTTTTCTTGACTTAACTTTTTTAAAACCAATTGATTCTGAGGATATTCATACATTATGATT
Source organism: Pedetes capensis (assembly GCA_007922755.1). NCBI lineage: Eukaryota > Metazoa > Chordata > Mammalia > Rodentia > Pedetidae > Pedetes > Pedetes capensis. Next base: position 30,119 of record VMDO01011206.1, read on the forward strand.
GTCAAAAGTTGTATGAATAAAAAGAGGATGGTCTTTTTCTAAAAAATAAGAAAGAAATCCTTGAGTAATAATAACAAGTTCTTATAAAGTACTTACCTACCAATTCACAAGCTTAAATGAGTGGTCTTGTTTTTACTGACATGATTTATTCTCCTGGGATAAATGGATTTGAGATATTGTTGCTTTTATGGAAATTGAAGACATTATATCATGACATTACATGATAGAATTTCTAACCTACTCATATTTAATTTTGGTTCTAAAGATCTTTCCAAGTTTATAACTAATGGATAAGAATCTTTCAAGATTTAATCAGTGAAATTCTCAGTACAATATTAGAAAATACCTTACAGCATAGTTGTGATGTATTGCTTATGAAAAGAGAAGATATATACCCTGGTTTGGTATAAAATGACTTTTTACATGAACATTTGAATTGGATAGAAACAGTTTGACATGAACTTGAAGACTATAAATGTTGTAAATGACAGATTTTAATCAGCATGATAAATAGCAAAGGTCTGAAAATGGTATCCAATAATTTCTAAAAATTAAAACTAATTTTCCACTCCCACTACTAGCAAATTTGTCAACTGCAGTTTGATAGAACCTAAACATCTGCTCTTTGAATCTGGATAAACTCTCAGATAAATGATGTATTATTTTGTTTTCAGATATACATTCATCTCATTCTTAATTTAGTATGTTTATGAAGCACTAAGTTTCTGATTGAAAATTTTATGTTAAAACATATGGAAGTTTTGTTGATTAAAGTTTTCTCATTGATTTTCCTCTTTCTTTTTCTTGTATTTCTTTTTTGTTGTGCTACAGAAGAACAGTCTGCAGCCATAGCACACACTAGCGTCTGATACTGCCTGATCTGAGAAGCTAAGCAGGGTTAGACTGGTTAGTCCTTACATGGGAAACTACTTGGAAATACCCCTGCTGCAGGCTAGGGAGAAGAACCTTGAAATCCACTTCCAAAGCAATCTACCATTGACAAATCTATGAATATCAAAGAAGCACTGGTAATAATTCCAGGAAGGGCACAATGTCAGAAAGTGTTTCATTCTATTGTTCATAGGGCCACTATAAGTCAGACATGACTGGACAGCATCTAACAGCACCAACAATAGAAGACAAAGTGTATTTGTTCTCTTTTCCAACTGTTTTTTTTATTTTGAAGTTTAAAAGCCTATATATATATATATATATATATATATATATATATGTATATACATACACATATGTATACATATGTATATATCTATATATACATATACATATATATACATATATGAAAAATGGGAAAGACAGAAGAGAAGAAGTTTGTTATATAAAATATGCAAAGAATTCTTAAAACTCAATAATAAGAAAACAAACAAACATTAATTTAGCAAAAGATCTTGACATCTTACCAAAGAAAACATGCAGATGAAAAATTGGGAAATGAAAAGATGCTTCACATTACATGTAACTAGGGAAATGCAATGTGAGAATCAAGATAAGACTCATAAAATTTGTTAGAATGACAAAATTCCAGCATCAAATTTGACAGCATCAAATGCAGGGGAGGATTTGGAACAAGAATTTTTGTTTATTGGTGGCAGAAAATAATATGGGACAGCCATTGTGAAAGACTCAATAGCACCTACCAACAAAAACATTGTGAAAGTTTGACAGTTTCTTAGCAAACTGATCATGTTTTTGCCATGTAATCCAGAATGGATGCTCCTTGGTATTTACTCAAATTAATTGAAAACTTAATTTCCACACAGAAACCTTCACCTAGGCATTTAGTATAGCAGCTACATACACGATTGCCAAATCTTGGAAGTAATCAAATAGTTCTTTAGCAGTGATTGGTTAAATAAATGGGGGCACATCCAGACAATGGAATATTATTTGACACTAAAAGGAAATAAGCTATCAAGCCATTGATAAACAATGGACTAAAATTAAGTGCATATTACGAAATGAAAGAAGCCAATTAGAAGAGACTACATGCTGTCTGATGTGAGAAGGACACGGCAATCCACTCCCAAAGCAACCCTAACGCTACCAACCAATGAAAATCCTATGAGGGTTGCTATGAGTTGGACAGGATTCAATGGTACCTAACAACAACAACAATATGCTGTCTGATTCCGACTATATGACATTGTGAAAAAGAGAAAACTATGGAAGCTGTAAAAATATTGATGGTTGCCTGTGGTTAAGGGTGTGGTATATTTGGATAAGAGAAGTACAGAGAATTTTTAGGGAAAAAAACTTTCTGTACAATAAGCAGTAATGGATATATGATATTGTAAGTTTGTAAAGCACATGGAATGTACAACAAGAAGAATTGCCTCTAATTAAAAATACAGGCTTGGATCATAATGATGTAGCAATATAGATTCATCAATTGCAACAAATACACCATACTGTGTTGGCTTTTCATTGTGGGGGAAGTTGTAAGTGCATGGAGACAGGAGGCCTATGGGAATTCTTATGTATTTACTCTTCAATTTTTCTGTTATATTAAAATTATTCTTTAAAAAGTTTATAACTAAAAATAAATGATGTTGTTAGGTGCCTTAGAGTCAGTTCTGACTGATAGGGACCCTATATAAAACAGAACAAAACACTCCTTGATTTTGTGCCAGGCAAAGGAATTTATTTATATTTAAACCCATTGTTGCAGACACTGTGTCAATCCATCTAGTTGAGGGTTTTCCTTTTTCTGTTGATCTGCCTCTCTTCCAAACATGATGTCTTTTTCAAGGGATTGATCCCTCCTGACTACATGTCCAAAATACATAAGATGAAGTCATGCCATCTTTGTTTCCAAAGAGCATTCTGGTTGTACTTTTTCTAGGTCAGATCTGTTGGTTCTTTTGGCAGTCCATGGTATGGTATATTTAATATTGATCACCAGCACCAGAATTCAAAAGCATCAATTCTTCTCCTGTCCCCTGGTTCAGTGTCTAGCTTTCACCACCATATGATGTGACTAAAAATACCATGGCAAGAGTCAGGTGCACCTTCATCTTCAAAGTGACATTGTTACTTTTCAATACTTTAAGGAGAGATTTTGCTATAGCTTTTCCCAATGCAATGTGTCTTTTGATTTTCTCACTGCTATTTCCATGGTTGTTGTGTGTATAACCAAATAAAGCAAATTCTGGACAACCTCAATCTTTTCTCCATTTATCATGAAATTGTGTACTAACCCAGTTGTAAGGACTTTTGTTTTGTTGATGTTGAATCATAATCCATATTGAATACTATGTTCTTTGATCTTCATCAGTAAATGCTTCAAATCCTCTTCACTTTCATCAAGCAAAATTATGTTACCTGCATAATTCAGGTTGTTAATGAGTCTTCTTCTAAGCCTGATGCTGTGTTGTTCTTCATAAAGTTCAGGTTCTTGGATTAATTTTTTTCAGCATAGAAATTGAAGAGATATGGTGAAAGGATAAAGCCCTAACACACACCTTTCTCAACTTTAAACCAAACAGTTTCCTTGTTCTGTTTGAATGACCACCTCCTGGCCCATGTACAGATTCTTTATGAGTACAATTAAGTTCTCTGTCATTCCCATTATTTACAGGGTTATCCATAATTTGTTATAATCCACACAGTGAAATAGTCAAATGCCTTTGCAGAGTCCCTAAATCACAGATAGACACCCTCTGATGTTCTCTGCTTTGGGCTAATATCCATCTGACATCAGCAATGATGTTCCTTGTTCCATCCCTTCTTCTGAATCCGGCTTGAGTATCTGGCAGTTCCTTTTCTTTATACTGCTGCAGCCACTTTTAAAAGATCTTTAGTAAAATTTTGGTTGTGTGGGATATTAATGATATCATTTGATGGTTTCCACACATTCAGTTGAATCTCCTTTCTTGGGATTGGCACAAATATGGATCTCTTCCAGTCAGTTGACCAGGCAGCTATTTTCCAAATTTCTTGGCATAAACACATCAGCAGCTCCAGTACTGCATCAGCTTGTTGAAACATCTCTATTGGTATTCCATCAATTTCTGGAACCTTATATTTCACCATTTCCTTCAAAGCAGCTTCCACTTTGTCCTTTAATACCATCGGTTCTTCATCATATGCAACCTCTTGAAATGGTTGTCATCCACCAATTCTTTTTTGTAAAATGACTCTGTGTATTTCTACCATCTTCTTCTGATGTCTCCTGTTTTGTTTAATATTTTCCCTGTAGAATGCTTCACTATTGCCACTCAAGGCTTGAACATTTTCTTCAATTCTTTAAGTTTGAGAAAAACAGAGCTTGTTCTTCCCTTTTGGCTTTCTGTCTCCAGCTCTTTGCACATGTCATTAAAATATTTGATTTTGTCTTCTTGAGCTGCCCTTTAAAACATTCTGCTTAATTCCTTAACTACATCATGTCTTCCATTTACTTAGGTGCTCAGCTAAAGTAAATTAAGTTAAACGTATACATAATAAAAATGTATTAACTAAAAGCATATTATTTTAAAAGAATATATATTATATAATTTAAAAGAGCATGTATAAAAGTATATGTAATCTTAAAAGTATATATTAAAATGTAAAAGATTTTGATAGTTTATGTTTTGGCATGCATTTTTGATCAATAACATATTAACCACCTACAATGGGCCACAGGTCATGAATATCCAAGATATAGTAGTGCACCAAATGGCTAGGTATTGGCAGAATTCTCCAGAAAACAGATGTATATAATGTAAACATATGTGTGTATACATGTATATGTGTATATATATATGTGTGTGTGTGTATGTGTACATATATATATATGAATATAATTTGTATGTGTGAGTATGTATGTGTGTAAGATTACTAATGGTATTGGCTTATGTGATTATGGAGGCTTAGTATTACCATGTTATTCTACCTGCAACCTGCAAACGCAGAAAACTCAAAGATGTAGTTGAAAAAACTTAAAGCCAAAGAACTCATGGTGTCGATTCTAGTATGGTTATCTAGAAAACAGTAGTACCAAAGAGAGAAGAAGATTGATTTGTGAATTCCATCAGTCAGGCAGAGCAAATTAGACCTTATTCCACTTTTAAAAATATTATTATTGTTTGGTAGGGACAAAGAATGTCTAAATGGTATTGAAAATATTATTATCTTATTTGAATTCTAAGATGGTTTCCTAGGGAAAATAATTAGGGGAGTAAGAAGAAGACTATTTCATATAGGAAGAACAATCTGAAAATATGTACATACCCCAAGTCAATAATGTGGCCAAAAATGTAAACTTTGTTATTACTGGAATATATAGTATACAGGGTGATATGAAAGCACATGATTAAAGAATTAAATTAAGTCAGTCTAGCATGAATATTTAATTTGTGATTAGGAACTTGATTAGTACACTTAGTGGATAATAGGTAAACATTGAAAGTACAAAGCAGATAAATACTATGGTTATATCTATCTGTCTGTCTATCTATCTATCTCTATAGACATGAAATTTTTAGTTTGTATTTGTTTCTGTAATAGAATACTTGGGGCAAGGTTAACATTATCAAGAAAAGATATTTTCCCTGAAAATGTAGATTAATAGTAGAGCATGTGTCTAGAATATGTGCAGCCCCAAGTTTAATCTCCCATATCCTAAAGTTAGGAAAAAAAGAAAAGAAAAGAAAAGAAAAGAGAAAAGAGAATAAAAGAAAATAGAAAAGCAAAGAAAAGAAAAAAGAAGGAAAGGAAAGGCAAAGCAAGGCAAGAAAAGAAAATCTGGGTGTGATGGTATATGTCTGATGTTCAAGGACTTGAGAAGCTAAGGCAAGAATTTAATGAGCGTGAATCAAACTTGGACTACATAGAGAGTTTAAGGTTAACCTGGACTCCATAGACAGATCCTATCTACAAGAATAAAAGAGGAAAAGTGAAGAGGAGAGAAGAGAAGAGAAGAAGGAGAAAAGAAGGGAGAAGAGAAAAGGGAGGAAAAGAAAAGAAAAGAAGAAAAGACAGGATAGTACAAGAAAAGAAAAGTCTATTTAGCTCATAGTTATGGAGATTCAAAGTTATGGTGCTTGAAGGATCTCTGCCCTGGTAAGGGCCACATGGCCAATGATAACTTCAAGAGCATGTGGAAGAGGAAAGACGGAATCACATATTGAAACAAGAAACCAGAGAGAGACCTGGTTCCTTCAATGCCTTCTGATGGCACACTCTCAATTAACCTCAGGACTTCCCACCAGACACTCAACTCTTTATTGTCCTAATGCTTTCAGTACCATTGCCCTGGGGACCAAGCTCTAAATTATGAACCTGTTGGGGACAAAATTAAACCATATTCAAATCCTAGCAAGGCAAACAATAAAGTCTATGAGATACTTAAAAATGCATATGTAATGTTAAGAAAAGTCAAGTTCAGTTCTTCATGGACTTCCCCCATCCGTGTAATCTTATCTTCAATTGCTGTTACCCATTTATTGTACTCCAGTAATTCAGATCTGCTCAACATTACAGCATACCTTGGCCTTGGTCCTTTGTATTGTTTTCTTTTAGTGGAATCTTCTTCATACATCTCTTCTTCTATTCCTATAGATTTCTGCTCATCTATCACTTTTTAATTGATTTCTCTGATTAACCTATATAAATATAACATACAAAATATGTTTCTTCAATTATTCCTGCCTTTTAATCTCATTTGGCTTCATCATTTACAGACCTTTAAAATCATCAAGCATGCTATATATGTGTTTATGTATTTTATAGACTATATTGCTCATTTACTAATTTTCCAATAAATAACAAAGTAATGTTTTTATTGTAGTATATCCTTATACTTAGATCAGTGCCTACAAAATAACAATAAAAAGATACTGATTTTACACATAAATTAGTTGATATTTATACACATTGTTGTTAGGTGCCATTGAGTTTTGTCAGATTCATAGTGATGCTTATAGGGTTTTCAGTGGCTGATTATTTTGAGATTGCCTCAGGAATGGATTGTCATGTCCTTCTCCCATTTTTGTGGTACTTGGAATTGAACTTGGGACCTCAGAGACTTCAGAGCAGCACTATACCAACTGAGCTAAATCCCAGAAGCTCACTTGGTAGAGCTCTACTCTGCAGTCTCTGAGGTCCCGAGTTCGATTCCCAGCACCACAAACATCGGAGAAGGTCATGGCAATCCATTCCCAAGGCAATCCTGAAACAACGACAACAATGAACTATGTTTATACATATGCACATGTAATTACCTATTTTAGTGGATATCTTTTCTCCTGTTGATTTCTTTGCTAATAATCACAATTCATTTCACTGGATAATATGTTCCTTAAGCATAAAGAACTTACCCTATTTACCCTTGAAGTCGGAACATCCAAATTGGATATGTTGTTTTTGTTAGGTGCCATCAAGTTGGGTCCAACCAATAGAGATCCAGGGAGTTTAATATATATCTTATGAAAAATGATCTGTAAATATCTTTCCAATGACTTCTGTGTAGATCATAGACTCTTCTTCTCATGAGGGTCCATTGCATATTCCTATATCTTCTACTCAATCACTCCAAGGTCTATTTTTTTTATCTTAGTAGGGATTGAACTCAATGCTGCACACATGCTAGACAACTGCTCTATCACTTACCTGCATCCACAGCCCCTTTAATTTTTATTTTGAAACAAGGTCTCACTAAATATCCAAGGCTACCTCTGTCCCCAAACTTGCAATTCTTCTAAGCACCTCATGCATATTAATTCCTTTAGCCATCACAACAACCCCGTGAGAAAGTAACATATAGAGAAACTGAGGCTACGCAGATTATATAACCATCTTACAACACATAAGCCATCAAGTAGAATCATGTTCAAAACAGCTCTTGACCTCCACAGCTACTGCCTTTCCACATGACACAAGTGTCCATATAGTTTTGTTTTTTAGTACACAAACCGTCATTGTTTATTACTGAATAATTTGCCTCATTCCTGAAATACAAACCACAAGATATCTTGCTAGGAGTTTGCAAAGCTGACCACTGAAAGAAAGATGTGGCTGCTCCTTGGTTTAAATTAGAAATAGTTTTCTCAGGAGGTTAATTATTGTAAATTAGGAGCTTTCAGCAGTCTGAAAGCACCAGGAAAGAAATAGGAGCTTAGTACTGATAAAGTCTCATGGGCTCTGATGGGAAGCACTTTATATTAGCACTAATGAAAAAATCAAGAGCAACCATGCTTCAGATGCTTAGAAATTTCAGTTTTTAGCATATTAAGAATCCAGTCAAATAAGACTCAAAAGAGCTTTTAGGATTACAATAATTGAGTGAAAAGATGATTCTTGAACATAGACCAAAACTTCAGGGAAATCATTCTTTTAAAATGCAGAAGGGACAAATTGGGGAAGGCAAAGGAAGGAGGGAGAGATCTAGCAAAAGGAGGAAATCCTGGGAGAGGAGAGGTGGGCAAGGAGGAACAAGGAGGAATGAGGAATGGGGGAGGGGTGACTGCAGAGTGAACATCCCAACTTTAATAGTCCTGTAAATAATTATAATAACACCAATAATACCAAAGAATGGTATTAATATAGATAGACTAGAAAATTCATGTAATAGTACTGACAACGTAAAAATAAAGTTCACTACAGAAAAAGTTTTGATCTTAAACATAATTGGAACCCAAGGATATATAGAACAATATTACCATAAAAAGACAAGCAAATGGAAGAGAAGTCTTTGATGGGGGGTTAGGACTGGGGAGGAAGTGCACAAGAAGGTAAGGGGGAACTTATCTGTGTAATGTACATCAAAATGCATATATGGAAATGTCACAATGAAAAGCATGTCAGAATGAATCACATTAAGGTGTACATTAAAAATTCCCAATAAAAATGTGTTTTCTAAGAATATTGTATTTATATCTAAATAGAAGATATATATTTTACTTTATTAAAATTAAACATAGATTAGAAAAGAGTGATGCCTTGTTCCAATAGCTACTGATACTCTATATGTCTACACCTTCTGCCCTTGTTGGGCTCTTTGCTTGGTAACGTGAAAGTATCTAAGATTTCTGAAGTTCAATGAAGGTTTTTCTAATTTCTTCCTATTCGTCTTCTCCCCAGTATAAACTAGATCAAGACATCTAAACTTTCTCCCCACATGACTTTATGGAAAATTAGCAAGGTTGGAATTTCACTTCTATAATTTGAGGTTTCATTTATGAGATTTTAAAACATGTCATGGTCTTAAATGTAAAGCTATAGTCATTTTGTATAGTTACAAATTTCAGTATGAACCTTATTGAAGAAGTTATTAACCTAAACTTGACTAGAAATGGAGAAATTCAATCATATTCATGGTCCACATTATTTCTTAACTTTTTGTCCTTTCTTACTTAAAAATAACTTTATTATGATTCTTTTAAATCACAAAGTGATGCATTTAATTATAGAATATTCAGAATATGTCAACAAATAGCAGGTAGAGAAAATATTGCTTCCAACGTTTTATTAAAGATATGATGAATCTCAATTATTTTATTTTCTTTATAATAAGTACATAAAATAAGAATTGGTAGAAGAAAATATATAACATTTTATGGTTCTTGGTTTTATATTTCCAGAACGCTTTCTGAAAAGTAGTGTGCACTAAACAACATCATTTAAGAGGAAGCAATTTGCTGGGCTCTGTGGCTCAAGCATCTGATCCCAGCTACTTGGGAGTGAAAGTCAGAAGAACTGAGAGGTCAAGGCTAGAGGTAACCTGCACAATTTAGTGAGAAACTGCCAAAAAAAAAAAAAAAAACTGAAAATTTTTTTAAGGGGCCAAGGGTGAAGCTCAGTGCCTAGCATATGTGAGGCCCTGGATTCAACCTATTTAGTACCAAAATAAACAAGCCAAAAAACAAACAAACAAACAAAATGAAACAAAAAAAAAAAACAGAAAAAGAATTTTTATAGAGAGATAGGCTACTAATTGTTCTCCTGAAGTCCCTACTGTTCATTTTCATAGTAATTAAATTAAAGATTGTTGTACAAAACCAAAACACACTAGACAGATCAAAGGAAGGATTATGTTATTTTAAAGTTAAACTTCATGAACTATAATTTTATTAGGGTTGTTTATGGGGCATGGGAGATTCAGAGGGAGCAATTATGTACATTTCCACCAGTGGGAAGGATCCCTCCCTCCAAGGAGATGCCACAAGAAGCTGCACCAGTGAAGAGTTCCACCATCAGCCAATTCTTACCCTCATAGTAACTTAGCATCATGTGCAGCTGGGGCAGAAGAAGGTGGGATTGGAGACTCAGAGAAAGGTCTCCTAAGGATCTTGGGAGAAATCCCTGAGGGTCTTGTGAGAGTGCTGCTTTCCTCCTCATGAAAGAGATTGTTAATACTTGTGTGTATGTGTGTGTGTGTGTGTAGGTGTGTATGAGCTTGTGTGTGTGTAGGTGTGTATGAGCTTGTGTGTGTGTGTGTGTGTGTGTGTGTGTGTGTGTGTGAGCATGTGTGTACATGTGCTGGGGAATTAAAACCAAGGCCTCAGCATGGTTTTTGCAAGCACTCAACCACTGATCCACACCCCTACCCTATTTTGTACTTTGTATTTTTGATACAAGATCTTGCTAAATTCCTCAGAGTGCCTCTGGCCTTGGACTTGCAATTCTCCTGCCCCCAGTTCCTGAGTCTCCAGGATTACAGGCCACAGGCATGTGGCACATTACTGGGTTGTTAATAGTTTCATTATCATTGCAATAGGCCTAGCTATTCTGTATAACTTTGTTTATTTCTTTGCCATGACTGCAAGGCCAAGGTGCTGTATCAAGATGATGATCAACATGTCCAGCTTGGAGGAGCATATTACACCACAAACATTTACATGGCACACAGTTGACCCCACAACTTGTTCATTTTCCAGCCTCTCTTAAAGCTAAATACTGCCATTTGACAGAGTTGTGGCCAATGGGCTATAAGCATAAGTGACATTTAAAACTTGAGTGTAGAATTTTGAAAAAGGCAGGAGTAAACCTTTTTTATTTCCTCAGTCTGCAAATGGGAATGGTCAAAGTGATGAGTCATCCCTAAGCATTGGACAAAGACAAATCCTAAAGAAGGCAGAACAGTTAGGGGAAAGACTTCCTTAAAGCTTCATCCTAGCATGTAGCCCTAAAATAAATTGATGTGTGTGTGTGTGTGTGTGTGTGTGTGTGTGTGTGTGTATGTGTGTGCATGCATACATATGGTGTCTTATTAATGACTGTATTTTTTATTCTTTTGGTATAATGATTTAGCCTATATTGGGTACACAAACATGCTATATGTTTGTTTTCTTACAATCGTTTTTATTTTCTAATTTGTCAGTGTGGTACCTGTTTGTTTACCTGATTATCACTGATGATCTAAATGCTTTCCATTGTTTGAAATTTCCATTTTGAATAACTTGCTTATACATCTGGTTTCCTTAATATTTACCTCTTGGATTTACGGAAAACAAATATTGTATTCTTTGTGTTTTTATTGGTAATTATTCATTTTATAATACACAAAAATGAAACAAGTTGTCTAAACTGCATTTCAATTTTAGCCTTGTATCTTTAGAGAAGCACTGACAATAATGTTTCCCTTGTTGTACACAGGGTCGCTGAGTCAGATACTGACTCTATGGCACCTAACAACAACAACAAACAAATCTTTATATTGTGTAGCTGTATCTAGGACTATATATGTTTTTTTTTCTTTATGAGCAACAATATAATAAGGGCAAAATCTTTTATTTCCAAGGAAACAGATAAATAGGAGACCATATGTGAATCTTTTAGAATTTTGGAGTCTTTTGTATTAATTTGGACTTATTAGAGGCAGACTAATTCTAATAATTTTCACCAAAATAACAGTAAAAATTTGACAGAATTATCAAATGCATACATGTTGATAGAAACATCAATGATTAGAAGGAAAGTCTTCTAATAGCAACATTCAAAATGCTCAAGGAGTTTTTGTATAATGGTTTTAAATGTGTGTTTTTGTCTTTCTGTCTTTTATGTCTACATGATTGTCTATATAGCTTCTTTACATCATGTTATAGTTATCATGTAACAAAAAGCATGCACACTCTTATATGAACTAATAGTTGACTACATTTTCATTTGGGAAGCTTAACAAACTTCTTATATATGTCATTCGATTTTACTATTGCAAATCATCTCATTCCTACATGCCTATTTTTGAAAGACGTATGCATTTAAATTTCATTTTGTATGTGGAAGTTAGTGAAGAATAGACAAGAAAATACAATGCAACTAAAATTTTCTGGACAGGATATCAATAGACTGATCAATATTCTTACATATAAATAGAAAAATGAAATATTCTATATGTGAGTATTGACACAAATGACATAAAGAATCCCCAAGTTTCTAACATACCAGAGAGTTGTATTGTTGTTGTTATATATGTTGAAGTTGTATAGTTGTATATGTTGAAGTAATGATCCATAGTCAGTAGTATTTATTTTTATTTTATTTTTTTACTAGGATCAAATGTCCCACATTTATCTACATGTGAAATGTGTTTACGACAGTCATGAAGGATGTGATACATACACCTCATATCAGCAAGGCCTTTCCAGGAACAGAACATATAATACAGTCTATCATGCAAGTGTCTATATATACACAAAAAGAATTCCCTTCCTTAGTAGGGAAAAAAAATACAAAACATGTTCAAGGATAAACATAAGGTATAAAATATAAAAGAAAACACAAAACAAAAACCAAAAAATAGAACTCTCCCAGAGAATTATAAATGGAAGGGACAGGAGTGCTCCTGTATGGTGCTTCAATTAAATAGCATCACAAACTGAGCTGTGCTACTGAAATGACACAATGAAAGCCAGTGGCTCAGTGCTTCATCTAATGGCCAATTGCGGAATGCATCCTGCTGGATTGCTAGGTCAGTAGTTGAAGTTGTGCATCCCAACACTAAGTACCTAAACGTTAGGCAGTAGCACACAGAACAGATAATAGCAACTGTGTACACAGCAAAGGGTTAAGTCAACTTTGGCTTTCTTTTTTTCCTGACAGGAACTAGAGAAATACTTGATATTCTAAAATGAGTGTAAAAAATTCCAACTGGAGTGTCACAAGTCTAAATACAGATTTGAAACTTTGATAGTAGTCCAGCCCTTTCCTACTTTTACTTAAGGTCAGCAAGTAACTTTAATTTAATTTCTTATGCAGTTGTTTGCCAAATGTAAGGGGAACATAGTGAACATTTTAAAAATTATCTTTAAGTTCTTTTTTCCTTTTTTCACTACTTGGGGGTCGAATCTGGGGCTTCACATTGTTGTTGTTAGGTGCCATCAAGTCGGTATCTGACTCATAGCGACCCTCATAGGGTTTTCAATGGCTGACTGTTTCAGGATTGCCTTGGGAGTGGATTGCCAGGCCCTTCTCCCATTTTTGAGGTGCTGGGAATTGAACTCGGGACCTCAGAGACTGCAGCGCAGCACTCTACCAACTGAGCTAAATCCCAGCCCCGGGGCTTCACATAAACTTTGCAAATACTCTACTGGTGTGCTACACCCTTAGCCTGTTTTTTACTTTTGTGTGAGAGTCTTGCTAAATTACAAAGATTACCTCTGACCTTGAACTTGCAATCCTCTTGTTTCCTCCTCCCAAATCGCCGGGATTACAGGCATGTACCAACTATGCCTACCTCATTATCTTTTCTTAAATCTACAATTGTGATATTCATCAAATCTTGTCTGAGTTATTCCTCCAAATTCATCAAAGGTGGATGGATAGTTGATATAGAGAAGTTGTATTTTGAAATTAAAATGATTAAAAAAAAGCTTTCCATTTTATAAACTTTGGTATGTAGAGTTGATAATAGAAAAAATAATATTGGTTCAGACATCAGACTCCATTGTATGTAGATATCAATAAATACTACAAATATGAGTAGCATTACTAAAATATGGTTTGTAGTGTATTTTCCCTATGCATTTAAAACATCCTGCCATTCTCTGAACCTACCTTTTGTTCAGCTCTGTGTTTCTTACTTTATTTCTTCCCAAGGCAGACAGGTTCTAGCCTGGATATGTCTCTCAGCTTCCGTCTTCAGTTTGACTCTTCATTGCTGCCTTTCTTCTTATCATTATCACAAAGCTTATAAAATTTATATGACAGCACAAGTACCAAAGGGCAACTCAAGTACTTAATATTTGTTCATTAATAATCAATTATTAAATCTTACATTCAAAATTTCCTTAAATATTTATATACTCAATTTGTCAAATCATTTCATCATTTTCAAACTGCAACTACAAAATAACTATTTTCTCAAACATTTTAAGCAGCAAAGAAATTAGTTACTAATTTAAATATTAAAATCTTATATATAAGCTCATAAACAGTATTAACTGACATTTATAAATTTAATATTTCAAATCTTCAAGCATCTTACAAAAATAGCAAAATGCATATCAAACAATATTTAAAATATTTTTTAAGTTCTTGTGCACATCACAACATAAATAAAATGCTTTCTTTGAACAATCTTGGGATTATAAAGCTATTTACTCGACGAAGGGGTAACCACAAAGCAGCCAATATCACTTGACATTCAGAAATAAAATATAGGTATTTGTGAGGTTAAGTGTTAAATAATTGCCCTTGTACACAGCCCATTGATTAAAGTGACTCAAGAATAAGCTGGGCACTGTGGCGCATACCTGTAATCCCAGCGGCTAGGGAGGTGGAGGCAGGAGGATTGCAAGTTCGAGACCAGAGGCGGTCCTTGTAACTTAGTGAGACCCTGTCTCAAAAAGTAAAAAAAAGAAAAAAAATGGGCTGGGGATGCAGCTCAGTGGTCCAGCACTTGCAAAGCATGCAAGCTCAGTGCTCTGGGTTCAACCACCAGCACCACAAAAAAAAAAAAAAAAAAAGTAAGCAAAACTTTAGATGTAACACTAAGTCCAGAGAATGGTCATGCATTGATGTTGATTTTTTCATACTTATGCAAATTAGGCTTTCCAATACTCTTGTGCTTCAACAGAGGTTTAATCAATCATGTTATCATTTTTCTAATCATCTTCCCTCCATTGAAATAATTCATGGCTAATGCAATAATATTGATGAACACTTCATAGGCCAGTAGATTTTATTGGTCTTTTGTGTAAAAATTGTGCAATTATGAACAATGAGAATAGAAAATTGTCAGTTTCCAAATTCCCTTACAAATTTGTCAAATCAATGGATATGTTATCTTCTAAAGCACAATACACAATTGCATTCACTGCTTCCACATTACTAATATTATATAAAACCTACCTTTCTTATTTTCATTGTTTTGATCAACAATAAAGTCTCTAAGGAAAAAATATAAATTTTCAGTTTTTATCTAACACTATGGCCTACAGCCATACCATTGTGGCATTCAATCCTGTCACACATCAGAAGCTAAGCAGAGCTGGACCTGGTTAGTACTTGGATGGGAGACTGCCTGGGAACACTATAGGCTTGAGAGAAGGACCTGGCAACCTACTTTGCAAAAACACCAATCAGCCATTGAAAACCCTGTGAACAGCAGAAAAGCACTAACAATACTGTTTTGTGTATTGTAGGTAGGATGGCTATGTGTGGGGCACTGACTGGACAGAACCTAACAGAAACAAACAACAATCCAACACTATGATGTTGGAGATTTGATGGGGATAAAATTAATAATTACATCTACAAAGATTATGTTGTACAGCAGATGAAACACTATTGTCAGTGATTCTCTGCTATTCATAGGGTTTTCAATGGGTGATTGTTTTTTGAGAGTGGGTTGCCTGATCCTTCTCCCAAGCCTATAGCACCTAGTGTTTCCAGGTGGTGTTACATCCAAGTACTGCCCAGGCCCAACCCTGCTTAGCTACCGAGGTCTGACAAGGATTGGATGCCACAGTGGTAGGGCTGCTGGCATAGGAAGGTAATAAGGGTCCATTTATATATTTTGTAGTGGTCAGATTTGACACAATTCTACTCAATATTATTGTTCCAGTTATTGTTACTGTAAATAGGATGTTTTTGGGGAAGGTCTTCATATTTTAGCCTTTATTTTCTTTATTCTTTTTAAAAAATGTATCATAATTCCTTACATTTTTGGTCCTAATTAGTCATAGAATTTAAAAACAATACATATTCATATTCAAAAGTAAGCAAAACTTTAAAATATTTTCAAGGAAAATATAAATCAAATTAATATAAATTTGATTTTTCTTTTTGCCTTATTTTGATCTGATCTCAGGGGCTCACACCAATGCTGCACCACTGGGACTCTACCCCAGCCCCCATATTTTTTTAATTTCTAATTTTTTTTGAGACAAAGCTCCACTAAATTACCCACACTGCCTATGGCCTTGAATCTGCCACCCTCTTACCTCAGCCTCTGGAGTAGATGGTATTACAAGTGTGCATAACTATGCCCAGGGTAGATTAAATTATTTTGGGGTTTCTATGTCCTTCTGGCCTGCAACCATAGCACTATGGCATCCAATCCTGTCAGATCTCAGAAGCTAAGCAGGATCGGGCCTGCTTAGTAATTGGATGGGATACCACTTGGGAACACCAGGTACTATAGGCTTGGGAGAAGGGCTTGACAACACCCCCCCCCAAAAAAAAAGAAAAACAACCAGCCATTGAAAACCAACTGTAATCTATATTATTGTTGTGGGTTGGTGGCCAAATACAAAGCCCTAAATGGAAGAAAATAATAATATATACATGACAACTCCTCTGAAGCTCAGGGTGTATTGTGGAAAAGAAGACAGAAAGAATTTACCTGCCAGAAGGGGTATATATAATGTAGTTTGCTCTCTAGGTTGGACATGGGCTGGACATAATGATCACCATCTTAGCCATCTTGATACAAAACACCTGTGTCATGATTTGAATATAAAGTATCCCCCAAAGACCATGTGTTTTAATGTTTGGTCTCTAGGTTATGGTACTGAGGAAGTTATGAACCTTTGGGAAGTGGGTCTTAGCTTTGCAGAAATGCTGTCACTGGGAGTGGCCTTTCAGACATTTACCCCTCCTGGGTACCCTAGGGTCTCTTTCTTTGTTCCTGGTCCCCTGTGCCAAGAGGTCATCTTCCACAGGTCATCTGCCACCAACACCACCCTGCTTGACCTGCCGCTATTATGGACTGATCTACTAACTGTAAACTCCCAATAAATCTCTTCCTCCATAAGTTTATTTGGATTGATTTTTCTGCTACTGCAATGATAGCTGACAAATACAACCTGAAATGACCTGGAGGTGGAATATTGGCCCATAGACATGACAAAACTATACAGCATAGCCAGACCTATAGTGATGCTAATGGATCTATCAAAATTCCCTCTTAGTGGGAAAGAGAGTCACAAAACTCTCACAGGATCCCCACAAGACCCTTCTCTTAGCTACCAGTCACTATCTTTTCTGCTGACCCACCTGCAAATGATGACAAATTACATAAGACATGAGGAATTAGAGGAGGGTAGGACTTCTGGGTAGAAGTTCCCATGAAATGGTGGCAGAGCTATACATAAATGTTGTCTGAGAGTTACCTCTGCCTCCATTATTAAGCCCAATGAACTCGTGTTACACAAAGTTTAACATGGCTTTGGTCTGTCTGTATCCCTTTAGCTTTCATGGAACACTACATAAAAAATACAAGGTGATGATGATGATGATAATGATGATGATGATGATGATGACGATGATGATGATGATACTACCGTGTGTAAATATCAATTTATTCACTAAATAGTTATAATTAAAAATAAAAGGCTTAAATTTCCCTTATTCAAAATATATAGTCTTCCCTTCTATCTTTTCTCAGTCTTCATTTTTAGAGAACTTCTAATTAGTAAGATATTTTCTGTGTTTTTCAAATATATATAAGAAAGAGATTGAATTCTTCATACAAAAGAAATAAAATGGTTAAATGGAATTTTTTTAGAAAGATTCAATTATATTCTACAAGAGACCCATGTCAGTTTAAGAATACACACAAGCTGAAAGTGAGGTGATGGAAAAAGATATTCCATGAATTTCAAACTTGAAAGGAATGGGGAAAACAATGGTAATAACTAAGATTATATCAGACAAAATATACTTTAAGTTGAAAGCCATAAAAAGAGATAGAAATGATCATTATAGATCATTATCTTACATGAAGCTAAACACAGAACACAATATAATATAGAAAAGAGCTTCATTTTTGTACAACCAAAAATGGACATATAAGGTAACATTGGACTTGACCTACACTTTCCATCCACTAGCATTGGAATATGGATTTTTCTCAAGTGAACATGGAACATTCTTCAATATTGGATTAAAAAACAAGTCTTAGCAAATTTAGTAAGATTGAGATCATATTAAATCTTTCTGACCATGATGGTTAGAAAATAGAAGTCAACAAGAAAATATTGGACAATTCACAGATCTATTTTATCATATCAAAGATTTAAAAAATTAAAAATTTTTTTAGCTAAAGTAACCAAGAGTACCAAAGAGAGAAGACTCAAATAAATAAAATCAGAAATAAAAGAAAGAAATCAAAATCCACTCCACAGAAATATAAAAGATCATCTGAGTCTAATATAAACAATTGTATGCCAACAAATTACATAACTTAAAAGAGATAGAAATTCCTAGAAAGAGATCACATCCATCCAAAACAAACAACAACAACAACAAAAAAAAACCAAAAAACAAACAAAAAAAAAAACCTACCATCAATGAAAAGCCCAAGATTTGATGACTTTATGGCAGAAGTCTATCAAACTTTTATAGAAAACCTAAAGCCAATCCATCCCAAACTTACACCCTGCCCAAATAGGAGGAATGAACATTTTCAAACTCATTTTATGAGAGTAGCACTACTCCAATACTATATGCAGAAAAGACCAACACAAGGAAGGATATTTATAGACTAACATCCCTGAATGAACATAGATGTAAAAAAAAAGAAGAAAAAAAAAAAAAAAAAAAAAAAAAAAAAAAAAAAAAAAAAAAAAAAAAAAAAAAGAAAAGAAAAGAAAAAAAAAAGAAAAAAAATGAAAAAGAAAAAAAGAAAAGACAGCAAAAGCAAAAGAAAAAATTTAACTCCAACAATTCTTTCAAAAGATGAAAAGACCACTCATCACTATTAAGTGGTGTTTGTTCCTGGGATGGAAGGATGGTTCAAAATATTCAAATTTAAAAAAAAAAGTGATACACTAGCTTAACAAACTAAAAAACTAAAAACATATAGTTATCTAAGAACATGCAAAAAATCTTTGAAAAAATTCAACATCCTTCTTTATAAATGCTTTCAACAAATTAGATATAGAATGAATGTAAATCAACACAATAAGGGCCATATATTGCAAGCCTTCAGCTAACATCTTATTCAAGGGTACAAAGCCAAAAACTTTTTCTCTAAGATTAAGCATAGCCTTATAGGAAATAATATAGTCGCTCTGAAAGAATTTTGAAGTAGAAATAAAATTTAAAAATAGAAATAAAATTCAGCAATCCATCTTCCTGGTATATATACAAACAACATGAAATCAATATGTCAAAGAGATATCTATATGCTTATATTCTTTTCCCTGCAGCTGAAGGTAGCACTGTGGCTTTCAATCCATTCAGATCTCAGAAGCTAAGCAGGGTAGGGCCTGATTAATACTTGGATGGGAGACCACCTGGGAACACCAGGTGCTATAGGCTTGGGAGAAGGACCTGACAACCCAATCTGCCCAAAAATCAATCCGCCCTTGAAAATCCTATGAGTAACAGAGAAGTACAGACAATAGTGTTTTGGCTGTTGTACTTAGAGTCCCTATGAGTCAGATACCCACCTGATGGCACCTAATACCACCACCAACAACATATTCTTTGCAGTTATTGTTCACAATGGCTGAGCTACAGAATCAACCCAGGTGTCCAAGAGACAAATGAATCAAGAATTCATATATAAAACAACATGTTTTACATGTATTATATTATGTTATATATTAACATGTTACATATATTATACATGTAATATACATATACTCACATCACATAGTGCATACACCATCAATATATTTCTTTTGTTGTTGTTGTTTCTGGGTGCCCTTGAGCTGGATCTGACTCATAGATGTACAGCAGAACAAAACAATACCCAATATTGTCCCATGCACATGATCATTTTATGTTTGAGCCCAATGTTATAACTATTATGTTTCTTCTCATTTTGTATCATGCCACATTAACTGAAGGGGGCTTTATACCATTTTTGTCATTAAGGTCAACTCTACTTTGAGGAGGCAACTCCTCCCCAGTGTTTCCTGAATGCCTTCCAGCTTGGGGGCTCTTTTTCTGACACTATTTGACAGTGGTTCTCCGATAGTCTTAGAGTTTCCAATAGTTAATTGTTTCAGCAGTGGGCTGCAAGGTTTTTCTCCCTTGTCTGCCTTAATCTGGAAGCTCAGCTGAAACCTATCTACCATGGGTGGCTCTGCTGGTATCTGAAATACTGTTGGAATAGCTTTTAGCATCATAGCAACATGCAAGCCCCCACAGCACGACAAGTTGACAGACACATAGGGGTATATTATATGTAATATATTGTTGTTGTTGTTGTTAGGTGCCATCAAGTCGGTATCCGACTCCTAGCGACCCTACATACAACAGGCGAAACACTATTGTTAGTGCTTCTCTGCTGTTCATAGGGTTTTCAATGGCAGATTGATTATTGGGAGCGGGTTGCCAGGTCCTTCTCCCAAGCCTGCAGTATCTGGTGTTCCCAGGCGGTCTCCCATCCAAGTACTAACCAGGCCGGACCCTGCTTAGCTTCCGAGATCTGACGGGATCGGATGCCACAGGGCTATGGCTGCAGGCATGTAATATATATCATGTGCTAATTATACATATGCATATACATATATTATACACATATATGGATCATATATTTAACATATAATGTTTTTAATGTGTATATATATGTGAATATATACATACACACACACACTACATGTGAAGTGCTAGTCAGCCTTTACAAACAAAGAAATCTGGTCTTTTTGGGAGATATTGGCCAATGTAAACAAAATTTCAGTTAAGAGAAATAAGTTTAAGAGAGGAAAACAGAAATTTGACAGGTCTATGGAAATTGCCTAACAAAGTAATTCCTATTTCACAGTTTTTGTTTGCTTTGATTAGTGATATTATGTCATCAACAAAATCTTCTTAAAAATAGATTTTAAGCTGAAAAAGACTCTTACTATGTATATAAAATATTTTAAAATGTATTGTAATGAATAATGTCCTACTTGTCAAAAGTATTCTTTATAGAAATCATATGTTAGTATGATTAGCCTTTTGGTAGTCAGATTGCATAGAAATATGACAATTCATGTGAAAGATAAGAGTTATCTATTATGTTCTGCATGATGTTTGGATGACCTGAAGGCTTTCTTCTTCCAGGATTATTATAGTTGTTGTGAGGTGCCATGGAATCAGTGTCTGACTCATAGCGACTCTACATAAAACAGACAAAACACTATTGTCAGTGCTTCTCTGCTATTTTCCCAGAATAGAAAAGAACGAAACAAAACACTCATGTTCAGGGAATGGTAAAAACTTAGCAAACATATTTTCCATTTTTGTGATGCTAAGCATTTGAATTAGATAGAAAGAAAACATTTTATTTCTACTTTCATCCAGAAATTGTATAAACATTTTTATATTCCTATAAGCTGTCATATACCTTACCTTTCTCCATTTTCCAGACAAGTAGAATTAAAGATCAAATTAATATATACAAATATATGCTAATATTCAGCTATTTAGTAAATGAAATTTTTTTGGACCTTCACCATTTAGCCTTGCATGAGACATCTCTGCACCTAACTATAGAATCTCTCCTTTTAATATACATTTGTTAGAACAGTGGATTTGGGCCTGAGATCATGTCCTATGTTTAATGTAAGTGATTTCAATAATAATTATCTTTAAAACCCAAAAGATTTTCCCTCTTCCTTAGAAACCCTGAGGATTAAAGTCTTGCGGATTTGGAAAGTCATCCCTGTGGAAGTTGGCCCCTCCTATGGACCAGGAGATTTCAGCTACATAAAGGTATTCTGGGAAAAAAGTAGACAGTAATCATGCTGGATGTAATATCTCTAAGTGCTGCTGCTGGTCCATTTGACTACTGGAGTGAAAGATAAACTTAACTGGAATTCTGTTTCCCATCTCAAGCTAGTAATGCAGGGCCTGAGAGTGGTTCCCCTGAAACACTTAAAACTTCAAGAATAACTGACCTTGGTTCAGCATACAAACAGAAAGAAGTACTCTAGAGAACCTGTTATATTCCTCTTAGACCCCTCCTTTCCTACTCACAGTGAGTTTTTTGTGATTATTATGAGTCATATTTTACAAGAAAACAAATGTTATTTGTTCCATTATTTTTCATCCTGTCATGCTAATAATGGCTCCTACAATCTCATTTCCAATTATATCTAAATTGTCCTCCTTGTATAAATAGCATATGGGATTATAAATCTAACCACCCAATTATAACAGAGTAAAAGTAAAATCATCTTCATTACCAATTTCTTATAATGACAAGCTAAAAGTAATTACTATGCATCCAGATACTGAAGCTCTAAATGAGAAATAAAATGTTTTAACTGGGAGAACAATGAAATTTTTAATTAATAGAAAAATATAAATATGGCATAGTAAAGAGACAAGAAGACAGTTTTATTATTGCTTGATTAGTATTGTGGTGTGAGATTTCTTATATTCAGGTCACATTGATAAATCAAAGTGAATTCCTATTATTCATAGAGAGTTTTGTTGACTATTGTTGTTGTTGTTAGGTGCCGTCGAGTTGGTATCTGACTCATAGCGACCCTCATAGGGTTTTCAATGGCTGACTGTTTCTGGAGATTTCCTTGGGAGTGGATTGCGAGGCCCTTCTCCCATTTTTGCAGTGCTGGGAATTGAACTCGGGTCCTCAAAGACTGCAGTGCAGTGCTCTACCAACTGAGCTAAATCCCGGCCCTTGTTCACTATTAGAATAGTAAAACTATTGAATCAGACCACTTAAAAAGAAAACATACTCCATAGGGAACTTGTCACCAAGACTTAACAAAAGTAGAGCCAGATATATTAAACACTGGAAGTTTCAACCTGTGCCTTTCTATGTGTCTCTATGGTGAGATTTTCCTATTAGATGATGAATGTTATTAAATTTTACACCTGGGAAAACCTACATGGAAATAATGGAATAATTATTAGGTAGGCTATATTGTTACATAATATCACAGTACTTATATAATACACTGAAAGTCAGGAGAAATTTATTGAGCCTTGCAAAGAAAACTCAATTAAAATTTTAGATTACCAGAACCTAGAGTTAAGCTGCTCCTTACGGATGTATAAGGAAGGATTTCTTTAGAAAATCCCAAATAACATTGAGAATTAATCATGTGAAAACAAAATTAACAAAGTTACCACAAATATTTGTAAGAATAATTACTATATATTTATGAAAAAAAGTTTGTATATTGCTGCCAAGAATCAGATTTAACCATTCACACATGGTGTAATTTAATGAAAAGTTTTCCTCCAAGTCAAATAAGGTTTTGAGTGTTTAAATAGTTCGGTAATTGTGTTGTCTCATCATAATTCTGATAGTGTACTTGCTCTATATTTTATTTTGAACTTATACATGTTTATATGGCTGCAACCTACCCAGTGAATAGCAGAAACAGCAATAGAAAGAATCATTATTTCATAGTCATGAGTAAGGCAGTTAAAATATGAGAATTTCAAATACGAGACTTAATTCTTCCTATTGAAAGTAAGAGACAAGATCCTTCCCATTACCACTTCTCTTTACTTACAAGATTTAATTGATAAAATTTGTGTATCATTTTGAAATGCACATAAATCTTTTTAAAGCTTAATAAATCTTTTCCAGGTTTAAAATGCAGGAATAGTGGACTATCACTTTGAGATGTAATCATGAAGGAAGACAGCATGCTCATCTTCCAGTGTGTGAGAAGGTAAAAATATAATTTCACTGAGTGTGCCACTCCAAGTTGGAATCTCTATTCTTACAGATATGGTGTTCAACTTTCCTAAGATAATATAAAATAGTTAATGTTGATGATCACCCCAGTTATTAACTGTGTTCACCATAAACTTGGTGTGACAATTGGAGATTCTCAAATCCTTTCACTTGAGGATTAGTTATGATTTATCCTGAAAAGATGTACAGTCATCCCTTAGTGTCCATGAAGAAAGTTCCCAGAAAATCATTGACAACAAAATTCATAGGTGCTCAAGTCACTTATATAAAATGGCATTATATTTTCATATAGCATAAACATTTGTACTTTAAATTATCTTTGGATTGCTTAAGATATCTAAGAAAATGCATTTGTTATATAAGTAGTTGTTTTACAGTATTGTCAGAATGACAGAAAAGTCTGTACATGCCTAGTACAGACAGCGTTTTTAAATATTTCTGATCCTCTGTATGTGGAATTACAGATTCAGAACCTACGGACAAGAAGAGGCACTATATATAATAGGTTGCCTTTGCTTGGCTAAATAAAAGGTTGAATCTTCCTTCTGCAATCTCTTTAATGGATTGCTTGTGATGAGCATCACATTTTGATTTAAAGCTTTGTCAATAATAAAACTATTTTCTTTCTCTTCTAACTGTGTGCCTAGATTTTTAGGGTGGGAAAGAGATTTTGTTTTTAATTTATTTCCTCAACACAACTTCAATTACCTTAGGATATCAAATGTACCTATTTAAATGCCTATGCCACCAGTGATATTGGGGATTTAGATTTTCCCTTTATATTCCACTCAAAAATAACTGCAAATCCAAAAATATATGTCAGCATACATACCTTAAGATCTATGAATAAAATTCATTTATCCTTAAAAATAACAGTTCTCAAAGCCAAAATATCTATTTTCCTCTATTAAAGAATTAAATTACTGGTATATACTATTAGTGTGTTTCCTATTTCCAGTAATTAAATTACGGAAGGATAAAATTGATTATGAAATTGGAAAAAGATTAATTTGAACTGAAAATATAGGTCATATTATTATATCATTCTACTTAAAATCTTTTAACCAAATTAATCTCACATGGAAAACAGAGTAGGAAAACAATGAACAAACACAGAACACAGCAAATATAAAGTAATACTGGATAATAGCTAACATTGTTAACAAATGTTGATTTAAAAGAAATATTCTTATCTCCACATAATGTATTAAAATGTATCTTCTACATATAACAGAGAAGTTATTTCTGTGGTGTATTTTTTAATTAGATTTAATTTCTTATTTATTTATTCAGAATATTTTGGTAAAAATACAACTAGGTTTCTCCTTATAAATCTCATTTATTTCATGTATTTTCATGGTATGTTCTGAAGAAAACACAGGAAGGAAAATATATGTCAAAAACCATTCGGTAGATTATATATTTGCCTTATATATGTGCATGAATAAGATTTCTAATGAATTTCAATGTACCATAAGTTCAAAGAAAAGTGTTTCAATTTCACAAATATATAGCTGCTGATCTCAACATAATTTAATATCAGCTTGCACTTCTTTTCCATTTTATTTTAATTCTTTCTTTACTGCTTCCAAATGACCTTTGGCAACTAAACTTTCTGTGCATTTCCCATCTTTGTGTAGTAAGTATTTTCTTCTTCTTTTGAAAGCAAACAGTTATTATGTTAAATGTCTTTTTTATTCATCCGTTTTTATTTTACATTAATTTATTTAACTGTCACATGTTCTCCCATTTGCTTTCACTTTTCCACTGTGTATGTGATTGGCATCTCAATTTCAAATAACTCAAACAGTTCAATAAATTTTCTAACCTTAACTTTTAAAGTGAAAGATCGTCCTCATTTTATTGAATGATACATCCAACCACCTACTTTTCCAAGCTAGAAATGTGAAGTTGTAATTTCCACTGAGAAGGAAAAAAAAATTTTTTTTTTGAGATAACGTAAGTTTAGTTACAGACAAACTACAGAAAAAGAAGCAATTCAGTGTACAGCTTGGGTCCAACACCAAACAAACAACATAAATAACTGTTCATCATTCCTAATCATATTTTGAAACTCTCGACTCAAATTCAGAGGAGGAAGACATCAAGATGCTTCACATTATGCTCATAATCTCTACCAGCAAGAAACAATAGTTACTACACTTTATCATTCCTAACATTTCCTGTCTGCACACTTTGCCCACTTTATGTAGTCCATCTTCTCTTACCAATAGCCAATGTAGGTCCAATGTAAGCAATTTATGATTTCTTCTCTCTAAAAATTTATTATAAAATATTGTGGCCTTTTGGATTTAGTGGACATTTCTTTTTTCAACTGCTATCAAGCAATGCTGCTGGTGGCTTAAGGAATTTGTCCCAGTGTTACAGGGGTTCTTGCAAAATTGTTCCTTGCTCCACCTCCCTTATTTTTAACTTCTTCCCCTCTCTAATACTTTTTGTAAAAGAGAAGCTCTTTCTTAAATTTTAGTTATCTAGCTGCGGGAGGTCAATGTCCATTGTGATGCTGTTCTTGACAGAGGAGAAAGATACACTTCTAGACTACAAAGACCTATTTCTTTCCACCAACTTCTGTTTCCCGAGTTTTCAGTAGAGCTATGAGCAGTATGTCAGCGCAAAAGATAGCTGTTGCTCCAAAAGGAATATGAGGTAGCATATTCTGAGCCAAATATGAGTAGCTATGGGGAGAACACAAATTAAGTTTGCCATGAATGACATGTTTCTCTGTGGAAGAGATTACACTAACTTATATAGTCACAGAACAACAACAACAAAAAATCAATGCATGGACCAAATATATTATTGGTGGCATCAGACAGGTGGGCTATAGTAGAGAAAGGAAATTTGTTCTACAAATTTTAGATTTTAAGTTGCAATATTATTAGTGTTAGGTCAGTGGGGCTAGTGTTCTGCTTATTTTAGCAATACATTCCAAAAGTTTTACCTAATCATCACAAGAATGTTAGATCAAATACAAAAGTTGGTAGGAAATGCCTATTGGGAAACTAAACGTAACCCAAGTTAAGTTTGGTTCTTGACCTGCAACATTCCATCTCTCTGTAATCACAGAATTCAAGTTAGTCAATCTTTAAGCAGATCTTCAACACAGGGGTGGCTTCTGGAGAGAATTTCACAGGTGTGGACCATAGGCCAGAACCAGTCCTATTGTTCTGGTTAGCAATTGCTGTGACTCAATAAACTCTTTTATTTCTATAATCTCTTGGTCTCTAGAATTTTGATTTATTACCATTCATTTTCCGTAAATAGCCTAACTTCCATGCACTTTCAATGCTGTGTATTTCAATTCCTAAATAATTTGAAATGGTTTCATTTTCTCCAACTTTTTGCATACCAAATAGAATATTCCATCTAGTATCGCACTGAAGGGGTACATTCTTTATTAGTTGTCACTAGATGCATTCTTTTGTCAACCAAGTTGCCATTCATACTACAACCAGAGTAATAAGTGGAAATATAAATGGAAATTAAATGTCCCATACCAGTGGAACACAGTGTTCCCAACTCTTACTGTTTTTCCAATGATACAAAACCAAGGATGTCATATTTTATATAGATTACAAGAATATGTTTGATTTGACCCTTGCTCATTTTTAAAAGATTATCTCCAGTAATGCCCCAGCTCATTGTCTGTCCAATATTTTTACTGGAATTTTTCACAGTTGCTGTCATTGTTTATTGCTCCTTCTTTCTAAAGAAAATTTGCCATTATTTTTCCTCTTTCCTAGAATAAATTTTTACCCTTTTCTCGCCTACCCAGTTATTTCAAATTCTTCATAATTCAATGCATTCATAATTTCATTGCGAAAATTTTATCTAAATCCCTAGACTTCATAGTATTCTGTGGCATATGCTCCCATTACAACTTAAAATTTTCTCAAATACCATTTATTATTAGCACGTAAATAAAATGCTTATGTAGCTGATTCCTAGATTTCTGTGACTCCTTCTGGATTACAAGTTTTAAAAGATACTTAATAGATTTATTTATAGATGTAAACATGAATGAAAATCATGACACCTTGCAAACAATAGATGGTCAGTAAATATATAGTGAATAGAAGAATATGTAGTGTAATATTTAGAAAACATTTTATGTTTTCTAAACAGAAACTTGTATAGTTTAATTCATTTCTTCTCAAAATGATTGTGTTGAAGGCCATAAACAGGAGAAACACAAGTAACACAGTGATGTTCTCTCAATTTTAGATTATTGTTTGTTAGTTTCTTAGAATTTAAATATTTGCTAATATATTTTGTGCTTCTCTTTCCCCTTTCACTTTCTATGTTTATACTACATATCTTTAGGAATATCTGAAAATGTGATCACGAGAATGAGAAGAAAGTCTTCATCTCTGAGCAAATAAATGAGTAACCTAGCACATTCTAATTGTATGGGAAGTATACGAAGTAATTGGTTTATTTTTTTCCTGAATTTAATATTTATTTAGCTAGGTAAACCATTTGAAAGTTTTAACAAACCAATGAATTCAAAATATTTAAACAGTGTTTAATGCAGGCTGAATCTACTTTAAATAAAAGCTTTTCCTTCCCAACTTGGAAACGCTGGGCTAAATATTAAAATCGGATTTTCACCCAACCCAGCCACTACAAGATTTTTAAAGCCTAGATTATAATAAGCGTGTGTAATGTGACCATCTGCAAATTTTAAAATTCCAAAATTATTGTTGGGCAAAATATTTATAAGCCCAACTTCTGCCAAGACAATTTTCTTTTTATTCAAGGAAAAATGCCCCTTGCCTTGAACTGGGCCACGTTCTAAGGATTTCCTAGAAATGAGTGATGAAATAGGGCTATTTCACTTCCCTGAACATTCTTGAAGTGCCAAGAGGTGGATTGAAACGGTCAAAAGTTAAGCAAGTGCTGGCAGTCAGGTGGGACTGTGTGTCTACTGATGTGCCCCTGCCTTCTTTTCTGTAACCCCTGGATTTTCACATTTTGAAAGAACTTGGTTATCCTTCCCTGGATTGTGTTCTTAAAAGAGTTTTCTATTAGTTTAAAAGGATTTTGAAAAGTAGGAATGAACAGAGGGGTTTAAAATACCATATATTGTCACTGATGTGGAAGCTAAAAATATCCGTCTCATAGACTTAACAAATAAAATAGTGGTTACCAGTGTCTGTGAATGATAAGGTGATGGATGAGGAAAGAATGAGATTGTTGTAAAATTACAGTTACCTTGATTTGATGTTTATACATTAAGCTCACTTGGTAGAGCACCACTCAGCAGTCTCTGAGGTCCCGTTTTCAATTCCCAGAACCGCAAAAATATGAGAAAGACGTGGTGGCAATCTACTCTGAGGCAATACTGAAAAAAATCATCCATTG
Organism: Pedetes capensis; assembly: GCA_007922755.1. Lineage (NCBI taxonomy): Eukaryota > Metazoa > Chordata > Mammalia > Rodentia > Pedetidae > Pedetes > Pedetes capensis. The sequence continues at coordinate 59,559 of VMDO01011206.1, forward strand.
AAAACCCTATGAGCGTTGCTATAATTCAGATATGACTAGATGCCACCTAACAACAACCATCACAACAACATACCATATATATAAATGAATCAAAATACTATCCTGCACACCACAAATATGAATAATTATTAAGTACCAATTAAAATACAAAATAGGAAAAAATAATAAATGTTTGGGCAAAGTAATTACTGCTGAACTCAAAGGCATGTTGACGAGACAGCCAAGTCCATGGAAGTGGTCAGTGACTAATGCTGAGTACTATACTGAAACCTGCTCATCTATCTTCCTAATGTTTGATCTCAGTCTTTGTCTGTCTGTCTGTCTGTCTGTCTGTCTGTCTTTCTTTCTTTCTTTCTTTCTTTCTTTCTTTCTTTCTTCCTTTCTTTCTTCTTGGGTGATCTTTATTCTTCTCTTAAATATATTATGATCTTTCCCTTTTGTCTTTCTAAAGCTTATTATAAGAAAAATTTAACCATCTCTGTGTTTTAAATGACCACCATTTTATTTTTTATCTCTAATTTATATCTCCAGAAATCATTTTCTTCTCAACTTTTAACATTAGATTTTCACTCAGCTAATAATTTTCCCCTGTTGGGTATTGTACAGATAGCTCAAACTCAACCTGTAACTGTTTTAATATGACTGAATTATTCTACTAGAGACTGCCTGCACAAGCTGCCTCTGGCCTGAAACTCATGATCCTCCTTCCTCTGTCTTCTGAGTTGCTGGGATTACAGGCACATGCCACATTACTCAGCTAAAGTAGATGACATTTTCTCTTACCCTAATGAAGAAGCCAGCATAGAATATTTTATCTTGCTTTTTTTAATTAGTATTTTATTTATCCTGTTAGAAGAATACAGAGTAATATGTCAATTGATGTATTCATTATACAAATCAGTATCTTCTTTTAAAATAAATCAGTATTCTTTTTAAATAAATGTTAGTAGGGTACAGAGTAGTGAGGAATTGGTATTTTCATTGTGTACCTATCTTACCATTTTGGTTAGTCTCACTAACTTGTATAATTTATGAAAACTTCTGATTAATATGTGGTAAAAATCATATGAATTATGGATTATATTTCCCTATTTTTTCCTATGTATTCATGTAGTTGCATCAAATAATTTAAGATTGTCCTCTCCTCTTTTAACCCTGTGTATTATTTCATCACTAAGTCCCCCCTGACAAAGTCTTTGCTTCCCCCTTCTTTATAATCTAACTATAATTTTCCTTCTTAGAGAAGCCTGAGTGTTCCTTATTATATATCTATGTATTTATAGTCTTTGGCCTTCCCTTAAGTTAGCTTTAGCTCCCAGGTATGCATGAGAACATATGGTATTTCACTTTTTGGGCCTGGGCTTGTTTGCTTAGGATGATATTCTCTAGTTCCATCCATTTTGCTGTCAATGTTAGTGTTTCATTCTTTTTCATTGCTGAGCAATATTCGATTGTGCACATGTACTACAATGTTTTTGTCCATTCCTCTGTTGTTGAAAATCTTGGTTGATTCCATATCCTTGCAATTGTGAAGAGTGCTGCAGTAAATATGGAAATACAGAAGTCCTTGTGGTATGATGACTTATGTTTTGGGTATATTCCCAGGAGTGATATAACTGGGTCATATGGGAGTTCTATTCTTAGTTTTCTGTGCTATCTCCATATTGATTTCCAAGGTTGTTGAATTGTGTGTAAAAGGGTTTATTATTTTTCCTTTGATCTTGTATTTGGGGTTGCCTTACCTCTCCCATATGAAGTGTTTAACTGAGGATCCTCTGCAATGGGGGCTTGGTCATAATGTAATGTTTAAACAAGGCAGTATCATGGAATCCCTTTAACTCACCATCTATTTCAAAAGACAGCTTTGCTGAATACTATAACCTTGGTTGGCAGTTATTCTTTTTCAGGATTTAAATGATGTCTAACTAAGTTTTCTTTGTCCTTAACTACTCTTACTCTGATGGGTTTACCTTTGTGAGTTGGCATTTTGGTATTATAGCTTTTAGAATAGCTTCCTTCCTCTCTATATTTAGCATACCAATTATTGTGTGCTGTGGGGAGGATCTGTTCTGATCTACTCTGTTTGGGGTTCTGGATGTTTAAGTTGTATAGGTATCCAGCTATTGACTTAGGTTTGGGAAGTTCTCATGTAATATCTCTGAATAAATTCCCCAATCCTCTCCCTTTTTTTAGCTCCTTTGTGAAACCCCTGAATTCATAGGTTTTGATTTGTCATTTTATCAAATAACTCTTGAAAATTTTGCTCATACTGCTTCATCTTTCTTTCTTTCTTAGTATCTGAGTAAATAAGGTCTTCCACATTGAACAAAAGAGACAGAAAAAGAATTGATGCTTTTGAATTGTGGTGCTGGAGGCGTCTATTGAATATACCATGGACTGCCAAAAGAACCAACAAATCTGTCCTAGAAGAAGAGCAACCAGAGTGCTCCTTGGAAGCAAGAATGGCCAGACTGTGTCTTACATATTTCGGACATGTAGTCAGGAGCAATCAATCCCTGGAGAAGGACATCATGTTTGGGAGAGTGGCAGGTCAAGGCAAAAGAGGAAAACCCTCCACCAGATGGATTGACACAGTGTCTGCAACAATGGGCTTAAACATAAATAAGATCCTTTGCCTGGCACAGAATCGGCAAGTGTTTCGATCTGCTGTACATAGGGTCGCTATGAGTCGGACTCGACTTGACAGCACCTAACAACTACAACAACCTTTTCCTCAACTTCCACTATCCTGTTTTAAGTTTCATCTAGTCTGGATTCTAATGATTCTACTGCCATATTGAGTTGGTTAATTTTGCTCTATATCTCAAGACTTCATGTTTGATTTTCTTTAGGATTTCAATTTCTTTGGTGAATTTTTCTTCCAAGTTAGATATCTTTTTTCCCCAATGAATCAACTGTTCTCATTGTGATGTCTTTGAGTCTTTTAACATATTTATAAGTAGGGTTCTAAATTCTTTATCTGGCATCTCTAAGAATCTGGTTACTTTGAAATTATCTGTTGAAGGGTCTGGGTCTATTGGGTCTTCCCATCCCTACTTGATCTTTCATGTGTCATGTGTTTTTCTGTTGGATTTTGCCCATTTCTTGGTCAGATTCCTAGGAAATGCCTCCTCTGTGTGTAAAGAAGTTCTCCCTCATCATTCCCATGAACTTGGATGATGACGGATCACTGACATTCCTCTTCTTCCCTCCCCATAAGTTGTAGCCTCAGTGTCTGGTACCTAGTTCTAGCTGCAGCCTCAGTGTTCAGCACTGCCTCCTCAGCTTCCCCTCTCCCCTGCATTCCCAGCCCCCAATTGCACCACAGTTAAACCATGTGTCTTAGTTACACAGACCATGGCACTGCTTCTCCATTTTGCAAGCACACCTGGTCCCAGAATATGCCTGATTCTGAACAAGCTTTCTTAGGCTCAAGGATCCAGCAGTACCAGCCACACTTCTCCATCCCCCAAACTCACTACCTTTCAGTCTATCTCCCTCCAGTTCACAGTTCCAGTGGCTCCAGAGGCCAGGGCAGCAACCATCTCTTCTCACCAAAAATAAAATGAAATAAAATAAATTACATTCCCTGGGTCTGAGACTCTGCAGTGGGGCCCTGTCACCCAGTCTCCTCCCAGGAGAATCCTGCATGCCTGCAAACTTCTGTGGGTTTTTTCCCCTGTAGTACCTCTAATCAGCTGTGGACCCTCCTGGAAGAGTCCCCTGTACCTCCTGCCAGCTCAGCCAACAGGGAGGACTACATTGCACTTCTCTTCAGTTATGCACCCTGGTGGGGATCCACCATGCCTCCTGCCAGCCATGTGCCATCAGAGAGGGCCTCACCTCATTTCTCCTCAGGCATGCTCCTTTCTGGGGGCCTCTGCCATACCTCCATTCAGCTAGTGCACCATTAGGGATGGCTCCATTGCACCTCTCAGTGTGGAATATTTCAAGTGAACACAATGTGTAAAGCACACCAAGACTTCAGCAGCTGATGAAACACACACATATACACATACATACACATATACACAGAAGTTTTACATGTATGGTATATGAAATAAAAGCTTCATATGTATGAATATATATATATATATATATATGTATATATATAATGTTATATATGAATATATATGTGACTAAGCTCATGAAGGCTATTATATATTAATTTAAGAATTTTGATGTCTTTACGTTATTCCATATATAAGATCATTAGATCTGCCATCAGAGTTAATTTTTGATGTCTTTTAAATGGGATGCCTATTATTTCTTTTTCTTGTCCATTTGTTCTGGCTAGGATTTCTTACATTATATTGAATAGAATAGATAAGAGTGGGAATGTTTTCTCTGTTTCTGACATTAGAGGAGAAGGTTTTAGTGTTTCACTTTGAGTTTTGAGGTTAGCAGTGTGCTTTCATATGTTGAGACAAATTCCTTTCACACCTACTTTTTAAGTGTTTATTCATAAGAGGATTGAGTTTGGTCAAATGTTATTTTTGTATTTATTAAGATCATCATATGATTTTTATTCTTTATTCTGTTATAGTTATCACATAGATGACGAGATGTTGTTCAATGAGTATAAAGGTTCAGCTATGAAAGACAGATAGTTTCTAGAGATCTACTTTACAGCATTGTACTAAGAGTTAACAATAGGTATTGTGTACTTAAAAATTTGCTGAGAGTTTAGGTTTCATATTTGGTTTCCATCTCACAAGGGAATAAATAAATAAAAGATATAAGTCTTATAATAACAATGAAAAAGGAGACAAAGGAAATTTTGGAGGTGATGGATACATTTATTGTGTTGGTTGTGGTGACTATTTGACACATGTATACATTTGTTGAAATGCGTAAAAATATTTACTTAAATTTGAGCAGTTTCTTGCTTCTTGTATTTACATTACATCTTGAAAAGGCTATTAAATATTTGATTTTTTTATGATGCAGAGAATTGAACCCAAGGCCATATGCATGCCATGGCAAGGGTGCTACCACTGAGCCATACCCTCAGTCCAACTTTTTTCTAGTCCTTAAAAGCAAACTTTGAAAGAATTTAGATTCATGTTTTTAAAAGTACTTTCTAGGATAAATGCAGAGAATAGACTGGAAAGGGTATAAAAGTGATACAGGCAGGACACAACACAACATAATTAACATTTTAGGAGGGAATATAGAAACATCCAAATTTAGACAAGATTGTAGGGGTAAACAAGGTTGCTCAGAATCAAAACAATTTATCAAAAATACTGAACACATGCAACAAGTTTTAATGACTTATTAGAGATGACAGGGTAATATCTGTAATTTAGCAGAAGAAATTTATTGCAATTCTTAGGTAGAAGTTACTCATGCCATAATGTTGTGACTCAAAGAATCAGGGACTCTCCTGTGGCAGAATTTATATTTTGAAAAATTTGTAAGTTTCAGAACATTGCCTTTGAAGAAAGATGTATATATTTAAACTGGCAATGAGATAAAGTTAAATTTTTCATTTCTAGAGAAAGTTGCGATATGAAACAACAGAAATATTTTATGGTATGTGGATTTTAATCTCCTTTGTTGCTCAAACAAATGGATGACATTTGCCATAATTATTCTCTAATATGAATTGTTCATTTTTACAGTGACCCAAAATATATATTTACTATTGATTTGTCAGTATTTGCACCTAAAACTAAGCTTTTCTACAAAATATTTGTATATCAGTAATCCAAATTATTTACTGATGTTTGAATAGCAATAATATTATTGTAGTTATAGGGGTAAAATTGCCAGGTCCAGATCCACTCATGATAGGTAAACAGAGTCTCCACATGAGGAAGAGTATCGTTAATAAAGGCATTGGAAGGAAAATCCACTGAAAGGGGAGGAGTACTCCTAGCCTTGGAGGGAACATCTGCTGAGAGGGGAAGAGTTCCTCCAAAAGGTCTCTTCATGGAGAGGGACTTGGAACTTCATCTTTTCTTTTCCTTAAATTTTAATTGGTCATTATTGTAGATTTCTGGAAACATTAATGAAAAATAATCTTCTGGCTCTGTGGGCGATGCTAATTCAGATTGGGAGTTGACAAGCCTCAGGCTTTCTTGAACAGAAATCCCCGAATGACTTCCAACAGCGTAAACTCCTTAAACAAAAGCCTTTGTTCGGACAGCTCTACAGTAAGCAAAACCATCCATTCATCATAACAACAGACTCAATGGGGTGACACACAGGTGATAGTTACCCACCCTAAATTCCTGCATAAAGTTAAGTATAGTCAATTGCTACAGGAAATGTAGATGCTCAGGTCGTCTTGGTTTATTTCTTTGAAATAATCACAATTTGTCTCTTAGTTCCTCTTCCACTTTGATTGATTACTACCTGACACTCATGTGACAATTGATCAGGTGATTCCATCTATGCAACCAACTTCCTTGTTGTTTTTCTGACCTTTCATAAGAGTTAATGAACTGTAATTCTGTATAAAAAGGCTAAGTTATCTGGAAATAAACGGAACAAGAACACACTCCCTCTGAGCTCCTGTGTCTGTTACCCATCACGCATTCCTCATATGCCTTCCGGAAACCCTGGATTCTATCTAGGCTGCAGCTGGTCTGCGGCATAAAATTACTGGTTGCATGATCAATTCCACTGCAAATAACCTTACCGGAGCTAACTTTGCAACTCATGATTATTAAGAATATAACCCAATTCATCTAAAAACATCTATACTGGGATGTCACTCAATGTTGAAAATAATACAGTGTGTGCTTTAGTAATATATTACATATTTGATTTATTTGTGAGTTTTTACAAGTGAATTAAACAATACTGTTTGGTAAACATGAGAGTGTTGAAAGAATAAAATACCAAAAATACCTTCAGACCATGTCAACTTCAAGAGAATATAATCATTTGCACAGGTTCCATACTCAGAAGGGCTGTGTGTCTAAACTGTAAAACTCACCCTGTATTCATATCTTTTTCTCTAGTCTTCTTTGAGTATTTCTGTAAGTTTGCTTTTTATGATACATTATGTTTTCTAGGCCTTGAAGTAACTTTAAAATTGAGAATAGAGTTTATTTTTTATTTTTTGTCTTAATTATAGACAATGCTCTTAGGGAGCAGATTTTCCTTGGTATTTACTTTTTAAAAATTTACTCTAAAATAAAATATTTTTTACATTACATTGAAATTCAGAAAAATATGATTTAAGGCCAAATCCAAATCTACCGATGTATTTGTCTCTTTTTGTTGGTTCCTTTTGCACTACAACATCAGAGGTGTGTAGTCCTAACAAAAACCTTGTCTGGGGAGCCTAAAATACAGAAAAAGTCTCTGATCCCTACCTTATAGCATAAAAGAACATTTCTCTCTTGTTTGTAGTTGAATACACCAGTGCAGAATTTTGTTTATTGTAAGAAAATCACAGAACTATGCAAGTGAGCTTGGGAAATGAGAGGAATACTTAATATTTCATGATTGTACTGGATTGGATGGTGTCCCCTAAATATGCAGGTCCACACAGAAATTGTGAATATGACCTTATTTGGAAATAAGATCTTTGCACATCTAATTAAGTGAAGATATGATCACAGTGAAATAAGGAAGCTATGGAATCCATTATTGGTGTCCAAATATGAAGACTGAATATTGGATGCAGAGGGAAGACAAGGTGAAGACATAGGGTGACAATGTGTGAAGTAACACAGACACGGACACACAGTGGAGTAAGGATATGACACAGGAGGCAAAGATTTGTGTGATGGGTTTGCAACCCTAAAATGCCAGAGATTGATAGTAAATACCACAAACTAAATGAGCCAAGGGTAGAGTCAACATTAGACCATTGGAAAAGAATATAATAGGACAGAAAGTTTTCTTCAGACTTCTAACCTCTAGAACTCTGAGAGAATGCGTTTAGGTAGTTTTTGGCAATCCAGTTTATCTAACTTTGTTACAATAGCTCTATGAAACTAACACAGATTTTATAGCATTTTCATAAAATATTTGGATATACTTAATCAATTAGACTTTTTTTAAACATTTTATTGCTTTAAAGCAGAAGACAAATAAAACTATGGTATATATACACAATGGGATACTATTCAGCAATCAAGAAAAATGAAATAGGGTCATTCGCAGCAAAATGGATGGAATTAGAGAAAATTATTTTAAGTGAACGAACACAAGGTCAGAAAGAGAAACAACACATGTTCTCACTCAAATGAGAGAGCTGACTCAAAATTACAAGAAGGAAAAATCCTACTCAAAGGTCAGATCACATTAAAGGGGGGGAGGGAAGATAAGAATGAGGTCAATATAAATGGACTAGAAATCGCATGTAATTGTTCTAACAAGATAGAAACAAAGACCACTACAGGAAAAGTTTCTATCTTAAACAGAAATGGAACCCAAGGACATATAGAAAAATACTATATAGTAAAAGA